>JAZDUH010000396.1:0-232500 GCA_036419115.1 Scarus forsteni
CATCAACAACAGAAACAACTCAAACAACTCCAACAACTGCATCAACAACAGAACAACTCAAACTACTCCAACAACTGCATCAACAACAGGAAACAACTCAAACTACTCGCAACAACTGCATCAACAACAGAAACAACTCAAACTACAACTCCAACAACTGCATCAACAACAGAAACAAGTCAAACTACTCCAACAACTGCATCAACAACAGAAACAACTCAAACTACTCCAACAACTGCATCTACAACAGAAACAACTCAAACAACTCCAACAACTGCATCAACAACAGAAACAACTCAAACTACTCCAACAACTGCATCTACAACAGAAAAAACTCAAACTACAACTGCAACAACTGCATCAACAGAAACAACTCCAACAACTGCATCAACAACAGAAACAACTCAAACTACTCCAACAACTGCTTCAACAACAGAAACAACTCAAACTACTCCAACAACTGCATCAACAACAGAAACAACTCAAACTACAACTGCATCAACAACAGAAACAACACAAACTACTCCAACAACTGCATCAACAACAGAAACAACTCAAACTACTCCAACAACTGCATCAACAACAGAAACAACACAAACTACTCCAACAACTGCATCTACAACAGAAACAACTCAAACTACAACTGCATCAACAACAGAAACAACTCCAACAACTGCATCAACAACAGAAACAACTCAAAGTACTCCAACAACTGCATCAACAACAGAAACAACTCAAAGTACTCCAACAACTGCATCAACAACAGAAACAACTCAAACTACTCCAACAACTGCATCAACAACAGAAACAACTCAAACTACAACTGCATCAACAACAGAAACAACTCAAACAACTCCAACAACTGCATCAACAACAGAAACAACTCAAACTACTCCAACAACTGCATCAACAACAGAAACAACCCAAACTACTCCAACAACTGCATCAACAACAGAAACAACTCAAACTACAACTGCATCAACAACAGAAACAACTCCAACAACTGCATCAACAACAGAAACAACTCAAACTACTCCAACAACTGCATCAACAACAGAAACAACTCAAACTACTCCAACAACTGCATCAACAACAGAAACAACTCAAACTACTCCAACAACTGCATCAACAACAGAAACAACTCAAACTACAACAACTGCATCAACAACAGAAACAACTCAAACTACTCCAACAACTGCATCTACAACAGAAACAACTCAATCAACTCCAACAACTGCATCTACAACAGAAACAACTCAAACAACTCCAACAACTGCATCAACAACAGAAACAACTCAAACTTCTCCAACAACTGCATCAACAGCAGAAACAACTCAAACTACTCCAACAACTGCATCAACAACAGAAACAACACAAACTACTCCAACAACTGCATCAACAACAGAAACAACACAAACTACTCCAACAACTGCATCAACAACAGAAACAACACAAACTACTCCAACAACTGCATCAACAACAGAAACAACTCAAACTACAACTGCATCAACAACAGAAACAACTCCAACAACTGCATCAACAACAGAAACAACTCAAACTACTCCAACAACTGCATCAACTACAGAAACAACTCAAACAACTCCAACAACAGCATCAACAACAGAAACAACACAAACTACTCCAACAACTGCATCTACAACAGAAACAACTGAAACAACTCCAACAACTGCATCAACAACAGAAACAACTCAAACTACTCCAACAACTACAGAAACAACTCAAACTACAACTGCATCAACAACAGAAACAACTCAAACTACTCCAACAACTACAGAAACAACTCAAACTACTCCAACAACTGCATCAACTACAGAAACAACTGAAACTACTCCAACAACTGCATCAACAACAGAAACAACTCAAACTACTCCAACAACTGCATCAACAACAGAAACAACTCAAACTACAACTGCATCAACAACAGAAACAACTCAAACTACTCCAACAACTGCATCAACAACAGAAACAACTCAAACTACTCCAACAACTGCATCAACAACAGAAACAACTCAAACTACTCCAACAACTGCATCAACAACAGAAACAACTCAAACAACTCCAACAACTGCATCAACAACAGAAACAACTCAAACTACAACTGCATCAACTACAGAAACAACTCAAACTACTCCAACAACTGCATCAACAACAGAAACAACTCAAACTTCTCCAACAACTACAGAAACAACTCAAACTACAACTGCATCAACAACAGAAACAACTCAAACTACTCCAACAACTGCATCAACAACAGAAACAACTCCAACAACTCCAACAACTGCATCAACAACAGAAACAACTCCAACAACTGCATCAACAACAGAAACAACTCAAACTACTCCAACAACTGCATCAACTACAGAAACAACTCAAACAACTCCAACAACAGCATCAACAACAGAAACAACTCAAACTACTCCAACAACTGCATCTACAACAGAAACAACTCAAACAACTCCAACAACTGCATCAACAACAGAAACAACTCAAACTACTCCAACAACTACAGAAACAACTCAAACTACAACTGCATCAAAAACAGAAACAACTCAAACTACTCCAACAACTACAGAAACAACTCAAACTACTCCAACAACTGCATCAACTACAGAAACAACACAAACTACTCCAACAACTGCATCAACAACAGAAACAACTCAAACTACTCCAACAACTGCATCAACAACAGAAACAACTCAAACTACAACTGCATCAACAACAGAAACAACTCAAACTACTCCAACAACTGCATCAACAACAGAAACAACTCAAACTACTCCAACAACTGCATCAACAACAGAAACAACTCAAACTACTCCAACAACAGCATCAACAACAGAAACAGCTCAAACAACTCCAACAACTGCATCAACAACAGAAACAACTCAAACAACTCCAACAACTGCATCAACAACAGAAACAACTCAAACTACAACTGCATCAACTACAGAAACAACTCAAACAACTCCAACAACAGCATCAACAACAGAAACAACACAGACTACTCCAACAACTGCATCTACAACAGAAACAACTCAAACAACTCCAACAACTGCATCAACAACAGAAACAACTCAAACTACTCCAACAACTACAGAAACAACTCAAACTACAACTGCATCAACAACAGAAACAACTCAAACTACAACTGCAACAACTGCATCAACAACAGAAACAACTCAAACTACTCCAACAACTGCATCAACAACAGAAACAACTCAAACTACTCCAACAACTGCATCAACAACAGAAACAACTCAAACTACAACTGCAACAACTGCATCAACAACAGAAACAACTCCAACAACTGCATCAACAACAGAAACAACTCAAACTACTCCAACAACTGCATCAACAACAGAAACAACTCAAACTACTCCAACAACTGCATCAACAACAGAAACAACTCAAACAACTCCAACAACTGCATCAACAACAGGAACAACTCAAACTACTCCAACAACTGCATCAACTACAGAAACAACTCAAACTTCTCCAACAACTACAGAAACAACTCAAACTACAACTGCATCAACAACAGAAACAACTCAAACTACTCCAACAACTGCATCAACAACAGAAACAACTCCAACAACTCCAACAACTGCATCAACAACAGAAACAACTCAAACTACAACTGCATCAACAACAGAAACAACTCAAACTACTCCAACAACTGCATCAACAACAGAAACAACTCAAACTACTCCAACAACTGCATCAACAACAGAAACAACACAAACTACTCCAACAACTGCATCAACAACAGAAACAACTCAAACAACTCCAACAACTGCATCAACAACAGAAACAACTCAAACTACTCCAACAACTGCATCAACAACAGAAACAACTCAAACTACTCCAACAACTGCATCAACAACAGAAACAACTCCAACAACTGCATCAACAACAGAAACAACACAAACTACTCCAACAACTGCATCAACAACAGAAACAACTCAAACTACAACTGCATCAACAACAGAAACAACTCCAACAACTGCATCAACAACAGAAACAACTCAAACTACTCCAACAACTGCATCAACAACAGAAACAACTCAAACTACTCCAACAACTACAGAAACAACTCAAACTACTCCAACAACTGCATCAACTACAGAAACAACTGAAACTACTCCAACAACTGCATCAACAACAGAAACAACTCAAACTACTCCAACAACTGCATCAACAACAGAAACAACTCAAACTACAACTGCATCAACAACAGAAACAACTCAAACTACTCCAACAACTGCATCAACAACAGAAACAACTCAAACTACTCCAACAACTGCATCAACAACAGAAACAACTCAAACTACTCCAACAACAGCATCAACAACAGAAACAACTCAAACAACTCCAACAACTGCATCAACAACAGAAACAACTCAAACAACTCCAACAACTGCATCAACAACAGAAACAACTCAAACTACTCCAACAACTGCATCAACTACAGAAACAACTCAAACAACTCCAACAACAGCATCAACAACAGAAACAACACAGACTACTCCAACAACTGCATCTACAACAGAAACAACTCCAACAACTGCATCAACAACAGAAACAACTCAAACTACTCCAACAACTACAGAAACAACTCAAAGTACAACTGCATCAACAACAGAAACAACTCAAACTACAACTGCAACAACTGCATCAACAACAGAAACAACTCAAACAACTCCAACAACTGCACCAACAACAGAAACACCGCAAACAACTCCAACAACTGCATCAACAACAGAAACAACACAAACTACTCCAACAACTGCATCAACAACAGAAACAACGCAAACAACTCCAACAACTGCGTCAACAACAGAAACAACTCAAACAACTCCAACAACTGCATCAACAACAGAAACAACTCAAACAACTCCAACAACTGCATCAACAACAGAAACAACACAAACTACTCCAACAACTGCATCTACAACACAAACAACTCAAACAACTCCAACAACTGCATCAACTACAGAAACAACTCAAACTTCTCCAACAACTACAGAAACAACTCAAACTACAACTGCATCAACAACAGAAACAACTCAAACTACTCCAAGAACTGCATCAACAACAGAAACAACTCCAACAACTCCAACAACTGCATCAACAACAGAAACAACTCAAACTACAACTGCAT
Source organism: Scarus forsteni (assembly GCA_036419115.1). Taxonomy (NCBI): domain Eukaryota; kingdom Metazoa; phylum Chordata; class Actinopteri; order Labriformes; family Labridae; genus Scarus; species Scarus forsteni. Next base: position 5,183 of record JAZDUH010000396.1, read on the forward strand.
CAACAACAGAAACAACTCAAATTACTCCAACAACTGCATCAACAACAGAAACAACTCAAACTACTCCAACAACTGCATCAACAACAGAAACAACACAAACTACTCCAACAACTGCATCAACAACAGAAACAACTCAAACAACTCCAACAACTGCATCAACAACAGAAACAACTCAAACTACTCCAACAACTTTATCAACAACAGAAACAACTCAAACTACTCCAACAACTGCATCAACAACAGAAACAACTCCAACAACTGCATCAACAACAGAAACAACACAAACTACTCCAACAACTGCATCAACAACAGAAACAACTCAAACTACAACTGCATCAACAACAGAAACAACTCCAACAACTGCATCAACAACAGAAACAACTCAAACTACTCCAACCACTGCATCAACAACAGAAACAACACAAACTACTCCAACAACTGCATCAACAACAGAAACAACACAAACTACTCCAACAACTGCATCAACAACAGAAACAACTCAAACTACAACTGCATCAACAACCGAAAGAACTCCAACAACTGCATCAACAACAGAAACAACTCAAACTACTCCAACAACTGCATCAACAACAGAAACAACTCAAACTACAACTGCAACAACTGCATCAACAACAGAAACAACTCCAACAACTGCATCAACAACAGAAACAACTCAAACTACTCCAACAACTGCATCAACAACAGAGACAACTCAACCTACAACAGCAACAACAACAGACACAACTCACACTACTCCGACAACTGCATCAACAACAGAAACAACACAACCTACTCCAACAACTGCATCAACAACAGAAACAACTCAAACTACTCCAACAACTGCATCTACAACAGAAACAACTCAAACTACTCCAACAACTGCATCAACAACAGAAACAACACAAACTACTCCAACAACTGCATCAACAACAGAAACAACTCAAACAACTCCAACAACTGCATCAACAACAGAAACAACTCAAACTACAACTGCAACAACTGCATCAACAACAGAAACAACTCAAACTACTCCAACAACTGCATCAACAACAGAAACAACTCAAACTACTCCAACAACTGCATCAACAACAGAAACAACACAAACTACTCCAACAACTGCATCAACAACAGAAACAACTCAAACTACTCCAACAACTGTATCAACAGAAACAACTCAAACTACTCCAACAACTGCATCAACAACAGAAACAACTCAAACTACTCCAACAACTGCATCTACAACAGAAACAACTCAAACTACAACTGCAACAACTGCATCAACAACAGAAACAACTCCAACAACTGCATCAACAACAGAAACAACTCAAACTACTCCAACAACTGCATCAACAACAGAAACAACTCAAACTACTCCAACAACTGCATCAACAACAGAAACAACTCAAACTACAACTGCATCAACAACAGAAACAACTCAAACAACTCCAACAACTGCATCAACAACAGAAACAACTCAAACTACAACTGCATCAACAACAGAAACAACTCAAACTACTCCAACAACTGCATCAACAACAGAAACAACAGAAACAACTCCAACAACTGCATCAACAACAGAAACAACACAAACTACTCCAACAACTGCATCTACAACAGAAACAACTCAAACTACTCCAACAACTCCATCAACAACAGAAACAACTCAAACTACAACTGCAACAACTGCATCAACAACAGAAACAACTCAAACTACTCCAACAACTGCATCAACAACAGAAACAACTCAAACTACTCCAACAACTGCATCAACAACAGAAACAACTCAAACTACTCCAACAACTGCATCAACAACAGAAACAACACAAACTACTCCAACAACTACATCTACAACAGAAACAACTCAAACTACAACTGCAACAACTGCATCAACAACAGAAACAACTCAAACTACTCCAACAACTGCATCAACAACAGAAACAACACAAACTACTCCAACAACTGCATCAACAACAGAAACAACTCAAACTACTCCAACAACTGCATCAACAACAGAAACAACTCAAACTACAACTGCAACAACTGCATCAACAACAGAAACAACTCAAACAACTGCATCAAAAACAGAAACAACTCAAACTACTCCAACAACAGCATCAACAACAGAAACAACTCAAACTACTCCAACAACTGCATCAACAACAGAAACAACTCAAACTACAACTGCATCAACAACAGAAACAACTCAAACTACTCCAACAACTGCATCAACTACAGAAACAACTCAAACAACTCCAACAACAGCATCAACAACAGAAACAACACAAACTACTCCAACAACTGCATCTACAACAGAAACAACTCAAACTACTCCAACAACTGCATCAACAACAGAAACAACTCAAACTACTCCAACAACTACAGAAACAACTCAAACTACAACTGCATCAACAACAGAAACAACTCAAACTACTCCAACAACTGCATCAACAACAGAAACAACTCAAACTACAACTGCATCAACAACAGAAACAACTCAAACTACTCCAACAACTGCATCAACAACAGAAACAACTCAAAGTACAACTGCATCAACTACAGAAACTACTCAAACTACTCCAACAACTGCATCAACGACAGAAACAACTCAAACTACTCCAACAACTGCATCAACAACAGAAACAACCCAAACTACTCCAACAACTGCATCTACAACAGAAACAACTCAAACAACTGCATCAACAACAGAAACAACAGAAACAACAGAAACAACTCAAACTACTCCAACAACTACAGAAACAACTCAAACTACAACTGCATCAACAACAGAAACAACTCAAACTACTCCAACAACTTCATCAACTACAGAAACTACTCAAACTACTCCAACAACTGCATCAACAACAGAAACAACTCAAACTACTCCAACAACTGCATCATCAACAGAAACAACACAAACTACTCCAACAACTGCATCAACAACAGAAACAACTCAAACAACTCCAACAACTGCATCAACAACAGAAACAACTCAAACTACAACTGCAACAACTGCATCAACAACAGAAACAACTCCAACAACTGCATCAACAACAGAAACAACCCAAACTACTCCAACAACTGCATCAACAACAGAAACAACTCAAACTACTCCAAAAACTGCATCAACAACAGAAACAACAGAAACAACTCAAACAACAGCATCAACAACAGAAACAACTCAAACAACACCAACAACTGCATCAACAGAAACAACTCAAACAACTCCAACAACAGCATCAACAACAGAAACAACTCAAACTACTCCAACAACTGCATCAACTACAGAAACTACTCAAACTACTCCAACAACTGCATCATCAACAGAAACAACACAAACTACTCCAACAACAGCATCAACAACAGATACAACTCCAACAACTCCTACAACTGCATCAACAACAGAAACAACTCAAACAACTCCAACAACTGCATCAACTACAGAAACAACTCAAACTACTCCAACAACTGCATCAACAACAGAAACAACTCAAACTACTCCAACAACTGCATCAACAACAGAAACAACACAAACAACTCCAACTACTCCAACAACTGCATCAACAACAGAAACAACTCAAACAACTTCAACAACTGCATCAACAACAGAAACAACTCAAACTACTACAACAACTGCATCAACAACAGAAACAACTCAAACTACAACTGCATCAACAACAGAAACAACTCAAACTACTCCAACAACTGCATCAACAACAGAAACAACTCAAACTACAACTGCAACAACTGCATCAACAACAGAAACAACTCAAACTACTCCAACAACTGCATCAACAACAGAAACAACTCAAACTACTCCAACAACTGCATCAACAACAGAAACAACTCAAACTACAACTGCACCAACAACAGAAACAACTCCAACAACTGCTTCAACAACAGAAACAACTCAAACTACTCCAACAACTGCATCAACAACAGAAACAACTCAAACTACAACTGCAACAACTGCATCAACAACAGAAACAACTCCAACAACTGCATCAACAACAGAAACAACTCAAACTACTCCAACAACTGCATCAACAACAGAAACAACTCAAACTACAACTGCAACAACTGCATCAACAACAGAAACAACTCAAACTACTCCAACAACTGCATCAACAACAGAAACAACACAAACTACTCCAACAACTACATCTACAACAGAAACAACTCAAACTAAAACTGCAACAACTGCATCAACAACAGAAACAACTCAAACTACTCCAACAACTGCATCAACAACAGAAACAACACAAACTACTCCAACAACTGCATCAACAACAGAAACAACTCAAACTACTCCAACAACTGCATCAACAACAGAAACAACTCAAACTACAACTGCAACAACTGCATCAACAACAGAAACAACTCAAACTACTCCAACAACTGCATCAACAACAGAAACAACTCAAACTACTCCAACAACTGCATCAACAACAGAAACAACACAAACTACTCCAACAACTGCATCAACAACAGAAACAACTCAAACTACTCCAACAACTGTATCAACAGAAACAACTCAAACTACTCCAACAACTTCATCAACAACAGAAACAACTCAAACAACTCCAACAACTGCATCAACAACAGAAACAACTCAAACTACTCCAACAACTGCAGCAACAACAGAAACAACTCAAACTACTCCAACAACTACATCAACAACAGAAACAACTCAAACAACTCCAACAACTGCATCAACAACAGAAACAACTCAAACTACTCCAACTACTCCAACAACTGCATCAACAACAGAAACAACTCAAACTACTCCAACAACTGCATCAACAGAAACAACTGAAACAACTCCAACAACTGCATCAACAACAGAATCAACTCCAACAACTGCATCAACAACAGAAACAACTCAAACAACTCCAACAACTGCATCAACAACAGAAACAACTCAAACAACAGAATCAACAACAGAAACAACTCAAACAACACCAACAACTGTATCAACAGAAACAACTCAAACAACTCCAACAACTGCATCAACAACAGAAACAACTCAGACAACTCCAACAACAGCATCAACAACAGAAACAACTCAAACAACTCCAACAACTGCATCAACAACAGAAACAACTCACACAACTCCAACAACTGCATCAACTACAGAAACAACTCAAACAACTCCAACAACTGCATCAACAACAGAAACAACTCAAACAACTCCAACAACTGCATCAACAACAGAAACAACTCAAACAACTCCAACAACAGCATCAACAACAGAAACAACTCAAACAACTCCAACAACTGCATCAACAACAGAAACAACTCAAACAACTCCAACAACTGCATCAACTACAGAAACAACTCAAACAACTCCAACAACTGCATCAACTACAGAAACAACTCAAACAACTCCAACAACTGCATCAACAACAGAAACAACTCAAACAACACCAACAACTGTATCAACAACAGAAACAACTCAAACTACTCCAACAACTGCATCAACAACAGAAACAACTCAAACAACTACAACTCCATCAACAACAGGAACAACTCAAACAACTCCAACAACTGCATCAACTACAGAAACAACTCAAACAACACCAACAACTGCATCAACAACAGAAACAACTCAAACTACTCCAACAACTGCATCAACTACAGAAACAACTCAAACAACTCCAACAACAGCATCAACAACAGAAACAACTCAAACAACTCCAACAACTGCATCAACAACAGAAACAACTCAAACAACTCCAACAACTGCATCAACTACAGAAACAACTCAAACAACTCCAACAACTGCATCAACAACAGAAACAACTCAAACAACACCAACAACTGCATCAACAACAGAAACAACTCAAACTACTCCAACAACTGCATCAACAACAGAAACAACTCAAACTACAACTGCATCAACAACAGAAACAACTCAAACAACTACAACTCCATCAACAACAGAAACAACTCAAACAACTTGTTTTTGCTATGTTTCTGGAACTCCAGTCTCTCCCGGTAGGTTCTCTTTATTTCTCATCTTTGGACATTTTAAAACCTACAGCAATATCTCCATTCAATAATGACATGTCAACTTTTTTATGTTCTAATGTTTTCAGTCCAAGAATCTTAACTTTTCAAACTACCAATAACAAGAATTGTTATTTTAAACCAGTGAATAATGAGCAGACTGACGTTTTTATCTTGCTACCCCTCTTAAGCCATGTTGGGCCTGTGAGTTGCTGTAGTGAAGGATACAGAGACCGTTGAACTCAGAAATTCATGACACAGATTTACACATATTATTTGTCTTTTCTTGAATTTAAATTTATTTGAGGTCAGCCCCTTTAGATCTGACATCTGGTTTTCAACCGGGCCCTGGTGTCTATATGGTATATTTGATGGATGTATAAGCACTAATGGTCATGAACAGAGAGATTAATCTAATTTTAACATCTCTAATGGCATGTTCCCTCCAAAAGCATTGTGAATTTTTCGCACGTCGATATTACATACAAAGTCAATTTAAAGGAGACATATCATGCTGATGCACGATTTAATACTTACATATAATATAATAAATTTGAAAACAAGACCTTACACCCCTTAATTTTCAAAAAATGAGATATTGTATTTTTTCTGATATCCTAGAACGAGATTTGATGCCTCTGAAAATAGGTCATTGCGAGATGTCCGCGAGATTTCAAACGTCATGACGACACAAGGTACCTTTCTTTTTATTGGAGTAATCTGATAAAACACTTCCTCCTCTGTGATGTCCGTTAGCCACAAAACCGTCACCGAGGAACACATCCACCAGCAGCAGTATATAGATCCCTGGCTCACATTCAGTCATTACCAGCTCTGGCCTGTAGGGGGACTCAATACGCGGTCGCTGCTTTGAGCCTGCTGGAAAATAGAGTAGAAGAAGAAGGACGAGCTGGCTCTACCCTCGATAGTACTGACCAATCAGAGCACAAAGGGCTGAGACGTTGCGAGGTAACTTTAGGTCATCCTTGAGACCGAGTGTTTCAACAAGAGCTTGATAATGGCCTAAAATGAGGATTTTGAGAACGCTATTGTGGGGCAATGAAGGAACTAAATGACTTGTACTGAGGGCAGAAATGCTTTACAGGCATCCTAGTCTGGCATAGTGAAAAGGAGAAACAAGCATGATATGTCCTCTTTAAAGACGCGAATTGATGCTGCATCGGGGCGAGCATAGAGCGGCGTCAAGCGTTCAAGCATTGAGCGTTGAGCGTTTCCAGCAAAAAAACCCTTGTCGCTCAACGCTTGACGCTTGACGCTTGAGCTGGAATAATTGAACTTTTCGAGCGAGCGTGTTGATGCGCCGGTACAGCCTATCAGCGTGGAGATCGTCACTGGTGCAGGGCATTCTGGGGTGGGAGTCTTGCTAATTTAACAAACTGCTAAACTGGAGACAGATGGAAAGGCGCTCCGCAGCTGCAGCTGGACTGTCTTGCCTGTAGTTGGTATCCAGGCGGGAGATCCTGGCACCAACCCTGGCTAGCAGGTCTTCAAACTGGGCAACAGTCAGCCTGAAGTACCGCTGGAACCGGCCGTCATCCAGACGCAGCTCCTGCAAGAGATGGTGGACCTCGCCGAGCTCACATCGCCTCCGTAGGGTAGCATGCATCCAGTACCGAAGTCGGTGCCTAGCCCACAGCTGACTTCTCCACAGCAGGTACAGAGCTGCGATGGTGGTAAACAGAGCCATGTTTGATGATGGAATGATATGATGAAATGATAATGGTGGACTCTTTGTGCAACGATGCGCGGCTAGCGGTGAGGGTTTTTCTGCATATTTGTACGAGCGTCTAGCGTGTCGCGATTTCCCTTGACGTGCGAATACACTCGCTTTCAACGCTTTCGGTGGGAACACGCCGTAAGAATCATAAACTGGAGAGGACTGTTGTGGATTAAATGGCTAATTAAACTGACTTAAAAATCAGAGCCAGAGATGGGTACTGGAGCAAACAAGAGGGGCAAAGGCAGCGTGCCAGATCCCCACTGCAGTCTAGGCCCATAGCATCTTAACTCTGAGTCTAAACATTGGACCACGAGCTGGTCTTCAGTCTAGGCCTATTGCATCTTAACTCTGAGTCTTAGCTCTGGACTATGAGCTGGTCTTCAGTCTAGGCCTATTGCATCTTAACTCTGAGTCTATGCTCTGGACCATGAGCTGGTCTTCAGTCTAGGCCTATTGCATCTTAACTCTGAGTCTTAGCTCTGGACTATGAGCTGGTCTTCAGTCTAGGCCTATTGCATCTTAACTCTGAGTCTATGCTCTGGACCATAAGCAGGTCTTCAGTCTAGGCCTATTGCATCTTAACTCTGAGTCTTAGCTCTGGTCTATGAGCTGGTCTTCAGTCTAGGCCTATTGCATCTTAACTCTGAGTCTATGCTCTGGACTATGAGCTGGTCTTCAGTCTAGGCCTATTGCATCTTAACTCTGAGTCTTAGCTCTGGACTATGAGCTGGTCTTCAGTCTAGGCCTATTGCACCCTAACTCTGAGTCTTAGCTCTGGACCATGAACTGGTCTTCAGTCTAGGCCTATTGCACCCTAACTCTGAGTCTATGCTCTGGACCATGAGCTGGTCTTCAGTCTAGGCCTATTGCATCTTAACTCTGAGTCTTAGCTCTGGACTACGAGCTGGTCTTCAGTCTAGGCCTATTGCATCTTAACTCTGAGTCTTAGCTCTGGACTATGAGCTGGTCTTCAGTCTAGGCCTATTGCATCTTAACTCTGAGTCTATGCTCTGGACCATAAGCTGGTCTTCAGTCTAGGCCTATTGCATCTTAACTCTGAGTCTTAGCTCTGGACTATGAGCTGGTCTTCAGTCTAGGCCTATTGCATCTTAACTCTGAGTCTTAGCTCTGGACTATGAGCTGGTCTTCAGTCTAGGCCTATTGCATCTTAACTCTGAGTCTATGCTCTGGACTATGAGCTGGTCTTCAGTCTAGGCCTATTGCATCTTAACACTGAGTCTATGCTCTGGACCATAAGCTGGTCTTCAGTCTAGGCCTATTGCATCTTAACTCTGAGTCTTAGCTCTGGACCATGAGCTGGTCTTCAGTCTAGGCCTATTGCATCTTAAGTCTGAGTCTAAGCTCTGGACTATAAGCTGGTTTTCAGTGTAGGCCTATTGCATCTTAACACTGAGTCTATGCTCTGGACCATAAGCTGGTCTTCAGTCTAGGCCTATTGCATCTTAACTCTGAGTCTTAGCTCTGGACCATGAGCTGGTCTTCAGTCTAGGCCTATTGCATCTTAAGTCTGAGTCTAAGCTCTGGACTATGAGCTGGTTTTCAGTCTAGGCCTATTGCATCTTAACTCTGAGTCTTAGCTCTGGACCATGAGCTGGTCTTCAGTCTAGGCCTATTGCATCTTAAGTCTGAGTCTAAGCTCTGGACTATGAGCTGGTCTTCAGTCTAGGCCTATTGCATCTTAACTCTGAGTCTAAGCTCTGGACTATGAGCTGGTCTTCAGTCTAGGCCTATTGCATCTTAACTCTGAGTCTTAGCTCTGGACTATAAGCTGGTCCCTAACTGAAAGCTTTATCACAGAGGAATGTTTTCAGTCTAACCTTAAAGGTAGAGAGGGAGTCTGACTCCCGAACTGTGGTAGGTTAATTGTTCCAGAGAAGAGGAGCCTGATAACTGAAGGCTCTACCTCCCATACTACTTCTACAGACTGGTGGTACCAGAGCAGGCCAGCATTTCGGCCTGTTCAGCCTAATAGTTTCTAACATGACATGACAGAAAGTCAATGAGAACCTTATGGAGTTAATTTTGCTTCTTTAATGTGCGATAAGAAGGAACAGCTTTGAAAACAAAAAAATATTTGCAAACGAAATCATGATTTCAAAAATACTAAAAATGCAGGTGAACAAATAAAATATATTTCTGATTAAAATTGTATCTTGAGTAATCCAGAGGTTCTGTTTGCAAACCAAATAATGAAAACTTCAGGAAATACAAACAAAACTTCAGGAAACACAAACCAATCTGTGGTTCATGAGAACAATTTTTTGGTTTTTAACAAAACCTGTGGATCAGTCCAGATACAATTTTAATCAGAAATATTTTTTATTTGTTCACCTGCATTTTATATATTTTTGAGATCATGATTTGGTTTGTAATTCTTTTGTATCCAAATCTATTTTTTTGTTTACATAATAAAGAAACTAAATGACCTCCATAAAACCACTGCTCTAAAGTGTCGGGGGAACACAATCACAGACTGATGAGCTCAGGATTGGAAGATAATCATGAGAGTTTTAAATGTCATTCAAATAATGGAGGCTTTATCAAATGAACATGATTTTTGTTGTATGATTGAGACTTTTTATAACAATAATCATCATTATCGATCACATTGACATCAAGACTTTCTATCATGATCATCTATTATTGATCACATTTACACACTGACGATGGAGACTTCTTCATATGATCATCAATATTTTTGATTACATTTACACACGGTGACAAAGCAGCGGCCCTACAGACAGTTTTGCCATGTTATTTTTGATTCCTCTGATCTTAAACTGTGGACTGGTCTTTAATTTCACAGGACAGCTCCTCTACAACATCAGTGATGACCTGGGGGCTTGTTTGGTGGCATATTGCAACTCAGTTTGTGAAATTGTGAAACACAACATCTCATGTCAAGTAGCAACAACAACAGCAGCTACATCCCCCAGCACGAGCCCAGCATCAACCTCACCACCCAACGTCTGCATCTACTTGAATCAAACGAGACAGGTCAGAGGATGACAACACATTATTTTCAAAAAGAAACAACCAAGTCTAAACCTGTCTATTTATCTGTCTGTCTACACATTGGACTAATTTGTTGATGTCCTTAAGATAAGAAAGGAAAAACACAATGGTCACTGAAATAACTTTAAACTGAGAAAAGTAAGAATGGCAAATCAGACATTGCTTTTGAATTGTGAATCAACAAAATAATAAAAAAACAAAATGATGAAACTGGCTTGGACAAAAATGATGGTTCCCCTAGAAAAGATTAAAATGATGTGACCATAGGGACATGTTAAACTAAGGTGTGTCCTGTAATTATCCTCACAGGTGTCTCCAAGCTTGTAATCAGTCAGTCTGCCTATTTAAAGGCTAAAAAGTGGTCACTGTGCTGTTTGGTATCATGGTGTGTACCACACTGAACATGGAGCACAGAAAGCTAAGGAGAGAGCTGTCTCAGGAGATTAGAAATAAAATGATAGACAAGCATGTTAAAGGTAAAGGCTATAAGACCATCTCCAAGCAGCTTGATGTTCCTGTGACTACAGCTGCACAGATTATTCAGAAGTTTAAGGTCCACAGGACTGTAGTCAACCTCCCTGCACGTGGCTGCAGGAGGAAAACTGATGACAAACTGAAGAGACGGAGAATACGAATGGAAACCAAAGAGCCCAGAACAACTTCAAAGAGATTAGAGGAGAACTCCAAGGTTAAGGTACATCAGAGTCAGATCACACCATCCATCACTGTTTGAGCCAAAGTGGACTGAATGGAGGACATCACTGTTGAAAGCAAATCATAAAAAAGTGAGACTGGAATTGTCCAAAATGCATATTGACAAGCCACAAAGCTTCTGGGAGAATGTCCTTTGGACAGATGAGACAAAACTGGAGCTTTTTGGTAAGTCACATCAGCTCTATGTTCACAGACACAAAAATGAAGCATACAAAGAAAAGAACACTGTACCTACTGTGAAACATGGAGGAGGCTCAGTTATGTTCTGGGGCTGCTTTGCTGCATCTGTCACACAGCTAAAAACACCCAAGAATGACTCAGAACAAAACACTGGACTATTCTGAAGTGGCCTTCTATGATCCCTGATCTAAATCCTGTTGAACATTTGTGGAAGGAGCTGAAACATGCAGTCTGGAGAAGACAGCCTTCAAACCTGAGACAGCTGGGAATCAAAAACCAGTTCCAGTTGAGAATCGTTAGCAGCTCCTTCAAAGAATCCATATCATGAGTCTTTTTGCTAATCAATTCCCTTATCAATTCCTTTCACTGACAGGGTTCAAAAGTGTCAGAATTTTGGCTTATCGTTTTTACAAAAGGTGCCTACTGCACAACCTTAAGTGAGTGGAAGCCCCTTACAGAAGCTTACAGAAGCAGTTATCTCTGCTGTTACGTGTGTTTGACATTGTTGACACTGAAAATGTTCAGACCAACAACTGCCCACACAGAAAATCTGAAGGAATCAATAAGAGAATGGTTAAAGATTAACAGGATCATTAATAGCATTAAAATTGATAAAATATTGTCAATTCCCATCCCTAAACCCTGAGACAGCTGGATCGGTTTGCTCATGAGGAGTGGGCCAAAATACCTGTGGACAGGTGCAGAGAGAAATGACAGAAACTGCCTGATTGCAGTGATTGCTTTAATAGGCAGTGCAACAAATTATTAAGATAAGGGAAGCATCATTTTTGTCCAGGTCATTTTTATTATTATCATTTTTATAATGTTTCTGTTGGACCACAATTCAAAAGCAATGTTGAATTTTTATTCACTAATTTTAAATAAAATTTATTTTATTACAACTTTTGAAAATTCTTTAACTGAAGGGTACCAAGAATCAATCAATCATCTATCTATCTATCTATCTATTTATCTATCTATCTATCTATCTATCTATCTATCTATCTATCTATCTATCTATCTATCTATCATTTCATTTTAATTTTATTTACAGTAAGAAAATGGGGTTTTAGGGAACCGTAGTTTGACCTGTGGTGTAACCTTTGAACTTTCACACAGAACTATGAGACATGGCGGGTTGACAATTGCACCACAGCGATCTGTGTGGACGGCAGAGTCACAACGGACACTCGCACATGTCCCTCACGGCCACCGCCCAACTGTGCCAATGGACATTCGCCCGTTCAGATCTATGATAACGAGGGATGCTGCTTCACCTATGGATGTGAATGTAAGTGGAGATGTATACATTTTTAATTATTGTTAATTCATTATTGTTCCTGTCTTTACAATCCAAACTGCACCACGTAGCAGCAGTCACAGTGGAGGTAGATGGACGAAGAGCTTCAGCACACAGAACGCAACTGGTTCTTTTTTTAAATGTACTTTACTTTGTGATCTTTTCATCAACTAATGTATTTTCTTAAGTTTAAAAATGATCAGTGGGAACATCAATCAGACTAGGTTTGACTTGCAAATCAGCCAAATTCAGCAGGTATGTATATGCCCTTAAACTTAAAAAAGATAGTGTCAGGACTGCCTTAAAATTTTAAGTTTTTTAAATTTAGAAATTTTAGTTCAGTTGAATTAAAAACGGTTCAGATCAAGTGAACTTCTTAAGTTTAATAAACTTGCTATTAAGTCAGCTCTACTTGAATTGTTTAATTTAACAAACTTCTCAAAGCAATCCAATTCCAATAGTATTTTTTTATGCCAACACAGTAACTAAACTTCTTAAGACTACAGTTTTATAGGTAAAACAACTTGATCTGAAGATGCTACCTCAGCCACTAACAGCTAACAACAGTTAATGACCATTAGCCATTAGCCGCTAACTTAGCTGCTAACAGCTAACAGCCTTATACTATCATCTTACACTAAATTGTACCACACAGATGATTCATTTAACACTTATATGTGACATGAACCTCGTCAAAGACAATCCCTACAAATAAACTTCTGAGGAGGGCAGATTTCACCAAGTTTCACTGGGTAACCATGAGGACAACAGGCTAATCGGCATGTCCGTTCTCAACTTCCGGTTTTCAACGTCCACTTGTCATCATGTCTACATTCTACAGCTCCCGCCTTTCTTCCCTGATTGGTCCGTTAAGAATTCACTGGACAACGGAGGCTGGCAAGACAGACCTGCACCTGATTTCAGAATAAGGCAGGTCTGTCTGCTCTGCAAGGCTAGTGGGCAGCCATCTTGCATGTTCATATATGTTTTTTTTTTATGAACTGTGGACATGTTAGCCCTGAAGCTTCCAGAGGGGACTGTCCACAGAATGGATTTCTTGGGAAAGTCCTTGAATCCTTTTCTCCAGTCCTCGTTTAAACATTTTGTATGTGATCTTCTTTGCCTGCAGGCGTGTGCAACGTTTGGGCTCACAAGATTTTCACCACCTTTGATGGAGTGGGCTACACTTTCTATGAGCACTGCGAGTTCGTCCTGGTCAAAGAAACATATTACCAATACAACCTGACCATTCTCTTGGATAACACAGTCTGTGACCCCGTGGACCCCACCTTCTGCCCCCAGACCATCACAGTCCTTTACAAGAGCTACGTCATTCTTTTAACTCAGCACAGATATGGCGGCATCGCGGTAAGTCACTGAGTGGTGAGAGGAAACACAACAACAGCCTGATTCTTTGAGAACAGTCCACTGTGCTTAAGGTGCCATCCTCGCTCCCTGCAGGTCTACGTGAACGAAAGACATGTCTATCCCTTCTACTTCAATGGAGAAGTGTACGTCATGGGTTACCCGTCTCTGTGGGTCAAACTGTACATACCCTTCATCATGACATCAATCACATACAGAACCCAGTCCTTCAGTATCAACCTGCCCTTCAAAGAGTTCAACAGCAACACAGAGGGGCTGTGCGGTGAGTACCACTCACACTAACTCTTCCACAACATGAAGCAGCAAATATTTGATAAAAACCTACAAGTCAAACTTCTGATGTTTCATCTAAGGGGCCTGTGACAACACTCAGGTTCATGAGTGCAAGAGGCCGGACGGGACATACGGAGCCTGTCCAATCTGTGCTCCCTCTTGGTATGTCCCAGGTCCACCATGTGAAGTAACCACAACACCAGCACCACCAACAACAACGCCCACAACAACGCCAGCGATCTTAACCATCTCACTGCCCTGCAGACCGCCAATCTGTAAACTCTTAGAGTCAACGTAAGTGACTCCTCCAAAGTCATGTCAAGTAGTGCAGCAGATCAGTGAAAAAATCATTCACATGTGGATGCAACCACGAAATTTGGCACAAATACTCCCTAAGGGTCACTCTTTTGGAAAATGATGTTCGACACTCAAAAAAAAAAAAAAAAAAATTCAAGATGGCGGCCATTTTTCAAGATGGGCACCCTTAGTATCAAACACTTTTCACTTTTTCAGTTATTTGAACAGTTCAAATGGTGATGCAGGCATGAAATTTGGCACTAATACTCTCTAAGGGCAACTCTTTTGAAAAACAACATTACACACTCCAAAATTCAAGACAGCAGAAGTTTTTCAAGATGGCGCATGTTTTTCAAGATGGCTGCCATTTGTGTGAAATGCTCATTATCTCAATAGTTCAAATGGTGATGCAGCCATAAAATTTGGCACATTTACTCTCTTTGGACCACACTTGAAAAATGACGTTAGAAAATTCAGATGGTGGCCATTTTTCAAGATGGCTTCCATTTCTCTTAAATGTTATTAGTTCTATATTTTTTTGTTAGTTCAAATGGTTATGTAAGAACAAAATAGGCACAAATTCTCTCTTAGGGCCATTTCTTTGAGAAAGGCAATGACCTTTGAAAAATAAATATGGCAATGATTTGGAATGAAAAACTTAACAACCAGCTCTCCAACGCCATCTTGAAGAAATTCCGCCATCCTGAAAAACTGCTGTCGTCTTGAATTTTGGAGTGTCTAATGTTATTTTTCAAAAGAGGTGCCCTTAGAGAGTATTTGTGCCAAATTTCATGCTTGCATCCTCATGTGAACGATTCTTTCGAAATGTTTATTTATCTGCTGCACTAAAGAAACATTGATGAACTTTAAAGATAGGTTGGACCAGGATGTATGATAACCTTACACTACAACACAACATGAACAAGGGAGCTTTCTGTGAATAAACATCTATGATACTTAGACAACATACTAATGTATAATAATAGTCTGTATCGAAAGTCAGAAACAAATGATAACATCCTCAGCAGGTGGCAGTCTCTCTATGAATCATAATAGAGTCCATAGCAGAGTCTTTTTTTTAATAATAAACCACCTGCCATATAAACAAGAACACTGTAATGTATCATAACCCTTAGAAATCTTACTTAAAGGCAGGAGTAGTATTGCCTTCTACATGGTGTCATGGTTTGTTTTTATTCACAGCATTGGTCAGGGCCCTATTCTACGAAGCAGGATTACTGCCTAGCGAGGTAACTTTGAGGGTAAGTTCTGGGTTCCCTGTTCTACGAAACGGGTTCACTTCTTAGCGAGGCGAGTCTCCATGGCAACGTACGCTGAACGGCCAACCTGCTCCAGGGCAGCTTAGGTTCCAGACTGAACTCGCGGATGATAAAAATCCCGCCCACTGGCCAGTGAGCTCTCTCGAAAAATGGCTTGCCTGTTCTTGGAGGATCCTGTTGACCTCGGTGCTCGCATTGTCCGAGGAGCACTCCGGCGCCCGAGAGCTTCCACATTACATGTGTAATTTACTATGGATTAATTTCTTACCCTGCAACAGTTCGGCCCGGAGGTGACTGCTGCCACTTCCACACTCCTGCAGAGGGCCAGCTCCTCTGCAGGAGTAAAATCTGGGGAAGGAGCCGCCCCCCAGTTCTTACTGTACAAAAATAAATTAAATCTTCTTCAATTACCACTTTGAATGATGTTCTTGCATTTGTTGCGCACCTGCTCCCAGGTGCATTTTGTGCCACTTTGATTGGTGCTGAACGAGACTCAGATAGAGTCACAACACAGTACATGACACTTGTTACAGGTAGTTAAAGGGAATGAAGAACTCTCATTGCCGTAATAAGATCTTCAATGACAACACTTCTGTTCCATGACAATATTTTATTGCCCGTCTGTGACAGGGCTGTGACAGGAATTCATGTAGGGCTCATGTGGGCTACACAAAAAATGTAAACATGATAGGAATGAACAAATGAATGAATTCATCTTAGAAATTAATTAGACATGTCTGGTGCATGTTACAGTAAAAGTGCATGTTGAACAGTGCTATTTTAGGATGATAATGGCACCAAAGATTTTTTGCACGCTATACTTATGCATTGAGACTGTCAGCAATTTTCTGCCAGCACTCCTTCCGTGCTTTTGCAGCGGTGATGGTGTTGCTTTTAACGTTTATTACATGTTTTAATTCTTTATACTCTGTCATGATCGCCTCCTGCTCCCCGTGTGTGAAGTATGTGGTCCCCCGCTCTCTGGCCTGCTCTGACGCTCCAGACTGGTCCATGTTCCCGATTGGTCAGATGCGGCGGGCTCTGCCTTATATGCATGCACGCGCTCATTGCAAAGCTGGATCCACTTTGCTGGTTGATAACCAGCGCCATCAGACTGCTTAGCGAGACCGCCGGCTAACGCGCTCAGTTCAGCGAAGGTAGCTCCAAGGCTATCTCGCTAGGCTGAACTTGCTTCGTAGAATAGGCCTCAGATGTACCAGAATGTTCCTGTTTGTTGTTTTGATGTTTAGAGAGCTTTTTTTGCTATGAACATATCAAACTTCCTCACACTGAACCTCACCAGCTTTGTTTCACTGTATAAATGTTATGTCTTGGTCACTAAGACTTACGCTTCTTCTGTTTCATTTCTATCTCCAGCGTATTCGACCCATGTGCAGAAGTCATTAGCATTCAACCATTTATCTTTTCCTGCACGATTGATTCCTGCAATGGTGATGTTGAAATCCCAGAAGTCCCATGCATTATTCTAGAGGCATACGCTGCCATGTGTGCAGCAAGAGGAATTTGCATCGACTGGAGGGGCTACACCAATGGGACCTGTAGTGAGTCTGCAGTCTACATATGCTCTTGAGTCAGATGTCAGAGATGTTGGTCTAAACTTAATTCTGTCTTCCAGACTACACATGTCCAGACAACAAAGTCTACAAGGCCTGTGCCCCCGTACAGGAGCCCACATGCAGCAGCAGGTGATTGATCAATAACTGATTAAAAAATGGGAATGTGATTTAGGTTTTTCAGTCCTGCCCAAAATCACAACTCCAGAGTTACAAAGTGAGAATGGAATAATTAACGCGCTGAGATATTTTCTGACAAACCTCAACCCTGTCAAGCGGAAAGATTTAAACACCTTTTTGGCAGAACAACTGGGGCTGTTCGGATGTGTAAGGCGTCTTGGTATTAGACATAAAACAAACAATTAAAACAGAATTTAAATCTCACAGAACTGTCTATACTCCTCTCAAACAGCCAGTTAGGAGCAGCCTTTCCACACCAACATATAGTTCATTCAAACTTTGGCCGTTGTGAGAGAAAACTTCAAGTATGCGAAGAAACATACTGCAGAAACTGCTGACCTATTACATAGATTCTTCTTGATATATCTTTCTCCAGGAAGTCATTCGTTCCACTCTTAGATGAAATTTCTGTCTCCTCTGGAATAAAATACCACAAAACCTCTCCAAAACTTTTGGACTGGACATTGATTTGACAAAGGAGGCAGTGTTGAACATGTGACTCCAGAAGTAACAGAATAGGTGAAAGGACAAAGATCATAAGACCAGGTGTACAGACAAAAACAGGCAAATACCAACAAAGGACAAACTGTTTTGATTAGGGTCATTCGAGAAAGAAATCCTAAAAAATTACAAATAGGCAGGTCAGTGAGAAAACAAACATTTAAGACATTGGGAAACAAACACAAAGACAAGTGAGGTAAAAAGTGTAAGAATAAACCGTTGAGAAGCGGTTTAAGCAAACAGACAATCAATCAATCAGGCCAGTCAGGTGAAGCTTTGGAAACAGGCTGTTGAACTGAAACAAAAGCAAATATAACAACCAGTCAAACAAAGGACAGAGAGGCTGTAGATGTTTAAAAAAGTAAATCAACAAGTGTTCCAGAAAGCCAACGTGGTCCTGCTGACATATCTTCTCTTCCTGTCCTCAGTTACAACGAGAGGTTCTTCAATGGACCCCCCTTATTCCCCCCCACTGGTCCTTTCATTCCTCCTAACCTCATGTTGACGGAGGGCTGCTTCTGTCCCGACAACACCACCTTGTTTAGCCCGGCCTACGACGAATGTGTCCCAGTCTGCGGTGAGAGCACATGTTAAGACTTGAACGAGTGTTTCATGGTTCACACAAGCTGTCAGGACTTAACTCTTGTCATTGTGACTTCCAGACTGTGTCGGACCGGACGGGAAACCCAAACAGGTGAGGATCCAAATCTGTGTTAGACTGTTTAAGGTTGGGATTTGATCTTGTGCTCAGTACTGCAACCTCATGGTGTGTTTTTAACCAGCCCGGCGAAACGTGGACTGCTGGCTGTAACACTTGTGTCTGTGACTACGACACCATGAGTGTGATCTGTAATCCGATTCCCTGTGCGACCCCGGAAATCCCAGAGTGCAACGAGCCAGGCCAGAGGCTGGTCAACGAGTCCGACGGCTGCTGCTACACATACAAATGTGGTGAGCTGCATGTTTGGCTGATAAATGGACTGTTAGACTTTGGACATCAAACAGAAACATATGAACGGGGTTAATGCTGGGTTCTGTAACAAAACTTTCATTTACCCACAGTACTCTCAGGTCACAATGATAAAAACAGACACATTTAAAGGCTTCCAGGTTTGATGTTTCATCCATGAACAACACACAGGCTGTGTCTGAAATGTCACACTAATGTCCTACTCATACTAAGTGTGAAGTCAAAATGAGTATGTAGTGCGTTTACATTGGATAGTATGAAAAAATTGAGTGTGCGAGAAATACCAGGATGTATACTATATCGGAAAAAATTGTAAGTATGCGAGGTGGGCATACTAGTCACACTCAAACGCTCCATAATGCATTGCAATCCCCATAATGCATTGCAAATGCCAGAGGCAACAGTAGGATTGTTTTTTGTGTCTGTGGGCAGTCAACATTTTATTATATTTAGGAAGTTACTGATTATAATATTATTAATATCATAAATGTTAAATCATCTTGAGACCAGCATTCAGCTAAAAATCAGCCACTAGCAAACGTCCCATTTTCAAAATAAATCCATCTTGTATTCTCCTTTAAAGGAGACATATCATGCTGATGCATGATTTAATACTTACATATAATATAATACATTTGAAAACAAGACCTTACACCCCCTTAATTTTCAAAAAATGAGATATTGTATTTTTCTGATATCCTAGAACGAGATTTGATCATCTCATGTGTCCTAACAGTCAAGTACTCAAGTGTCCTAACAGTCAAGTACTCAAGTGTCCTAACAGTCAAGTACTCAAGTGCCCTAACAGTCAAGTACTCAAGTGCCCTAACAGTCAAGTACTCAAGTGCCCTAACAGTCAAGTACTCAAGTGCCCTAACAGTCAAGTACTCAAGTGCCCTAACAGTCAAGTACTCAAGTGCCCTAACAGTCAAGTACTCAAGTGTCCTAACAGTCAAGTACTCAAGTGTCCTAACAGTCAAGTGTCCTAACAGTCAAGTACTCAAGTGTCCTAACAGTCAAGTACTCAAGTGCCCTAACAGTCAAGTACTCAAGTGTCCTAACAGTCAAGTACTCAAGTGTCCTAACAGTCAAGTACTCAAGTGCCCTAACAGTCAAGTACTCAAGTGCCCTAACAGTCAAGTACTCAAGTGTCCTAACAGTCAAGTACTCAAGTGCCCTAACAGTCAAGTACTCAAGTGCCCTAACAGTCAAGTACTCAAGTGTCCTAACAGTCAAGTACTCAAGTGCCCTAACAGTCAAGTACTCAAGTGCCCTAACAGTCAAGTACTCATGTGTCGTTGCAGAGTGTGCTGTGCATGACTGTCCTGATCCAATGGTATGCCCGCCAGGGTTCAAGCTGACTTACACTAATGGCACCTGTTGCCGGTCCTACCGCTGTGGTATGTTTTTACCTTTTTTCTGATTGGTTAATAAGCCAATAAACTGTCTTTTCACTAAATTATTTTCTTTAACAGGGGATAGTGATGTGTCCTTGAGCAAGACACTTAACCCCAAGTTGCTCCCACTGCTGCATCGGTAGAGTGTAAATGGGCATGAAAGGGCAGGAATGTGTTTGAAATGCTGATGGATAACTAACATAGAAACTCTGATCCATCTGAGAGTGAATGGGTGTGAAAGAGTAAGTGTGACCTGCAGTGAATCAGCTTCGAGTAGACAAAGACTCAATAAGCCACTATATAGGCCCAAGTCCATTTACCATTTAAAAGCCTGTTTAGCAAATTGAGCTCTGGAGCAGATAGTCTCATGTTGAGAAAATCATGGTTCTCATAGTTTCCATGACATTTGTCTCTGCTGAATATACATTTGTTAAAGACCTTTGAGATGTGGCATTTGGTTTTCAAGGAGGTCTTCATGTCCATGTGACCGTGAGGGAAGTTATTACTGAGGTACAATTAAAAACAACCATGGATGGCGAGATCAATTTGATATTCACCTTAACACCTAAAACGATTATCGATATCATATACTGTATGTAAGGAGGCTTGATATAGGCCTGTGGTTAGAAGGTATGATATAGGCCTGTAGTTAGAAGGTTTGATATAGGCCTGTAGTTAGAAGGTTTGATATAGGCCTGTGGTCAGAAGGTATGATATAGGCCTGTAGTTAGGTTTGATATAGGCCTGTAGTTAGAAGGTTTGATATAGGCCTGTAGTTAGAAAGTTTGATATAGGCCTGTAGTTAGAAGGTTTGATAAAGGCCTGTAGTTAGAAGGTTTGATATAGGCCTGTAGTTAGAAGGTTTGATATAGGCCTGTAGTTAGAAGGTTTGATATAGGCCTGTAGAAGGTGGAAGACGTTTGATTACAACTTCTTTCCAGGACTGTGACAGTATCATGTTGATGAATATGAATTGATTTTCTCCAACTATCTCCTGTACCCAATCTTATCTTCCTCTCCAAGGACAAACCAAGGGAAAGGACTCCCTGGACAGTTTAGTTGGGATTAGACCTCACAGGCAGGAGACCACAGAATTTCTGCTGAAATTATTTGTTTGATTCTTTATTCGTGTTTTACAGTAACCATCCATGTGTGCGTCTACCTTGGTACCATATACATGGTAAGTTCAACAACTGAAGTCATGTCAACTGAACATAGTTTTCATTTTTTGGGGAGATGGTTGTAGATCCTGGTCCATCAATGGTCAAAAGGACAGTTCTGCTGATTTGAAGTGAGGCTGCTTAAGTCAATTTTATTGCCAATAAAGCACCTGTCCAGCTCTGCACCTGAGGGCAGATGGGGTTAACTACACAACAAACTAAGTCAGCTTGACAAGACGCTGCTTTAAGATTCTTTACAATGTTTCACTTTTCCTCCACAAAGCCCCTGCTCTCCTGTCCTCGGCTGTTTAGGTCAGTAAGAGTTCACTGCAGCACAAACTGACATAAATCTGGCTCCCTGAATATTTACAGGATGGTCTCTTATTTCTTCTTTCCAGATGTAAAAAAAGGTGGAACTCATGGTCACAGTTAGACTCCAGTTGTTGTTTTGAAAATGGGCATCATGGTTCCTCCTCTGCAGTGACAGGACATCATGTTTGCTGTGCCCAGTATTCAGATCAGGACTGGAAAGTTCCAAGTCCAGGTCCATGTTGTTTCTGATTCCCACTCCTAACAGCAGTGGGTCACCTGGTTCATTATCTGCTCCACCAGGTGACCTGTTCCTGCACCCTCCATCTCTACCTGAGACTCCACCTACTGACGTTCTCCTTCTGTTGTGCTGGTTATGAAGGCATATAATGACAACTACCAGCACGTTGTTATTGTAGAAGTTAAATGGCTAATTTTAGGTCAGTTTCAGGGACCTTAGTGTTGTCACTATGGGGGATAAGGGTGGAGTGATGCATTACCCTAAATCCGTGATATAAAATCGATGTAATCACAGGGACTTTGAAGGGAAAGTCAAACACTGTAGAGAATCATACTGAAGCGTGTGGTCAAGCTAACATTGTTTGTCTTTACTTTACCCTAAAATGGTGGAACAGCGAGGCTTTATGTGGCACCATGTAGTGCCTTGTATGTCCAAGAAACTGCACTAGGTTAAGGACCCTTTAGCTAGAACCAGAGGGTCCTTGCCAAAAACCCTTTTGTTCCTGTAGCCTTTTTTTTCATAGTATTTAGAAATACTATGAAAGAACCTTAATTTGACCCCTTAAGATGCTCAAAAACTCGCCTAAATTGGCACACATACCGAATCAGGCAAAAATCTTGACAAAATTAAATAAAAAAAAACTCAGCTTGACAAAATTTGCTCTGTAACACCACCTAACCACACTAAAATGGCCCAAATGGCCAGTAGGAATGTCGTAGAGAGATCAAACCAACAGCCAAACATTCATCTCACCAACACCAACAAATAACACTTAGATACCTCCAACCTATCTCAAACAGGAAGCTGGCAGTTTGCCTTTCAAAATAAAATTTTGCTAAAAAAATATCTCTCCAAACAAAATTGATTTTCCATGAGGCCATAAATGGTATCAGCTTGAAACGTGGACAGATGACAGCATAGGCCATGCTGATCAAAAGTTCTGAGGATTCTGAAGGTCAAATGGTTTCTGAAAGAAGAGGCCTTAAAGTTGGTCAACCCTGAAGAAGCCTTCCCAGCTCCTCACATTCAAATGAACTGGGGGAACAAGATACTGGTCCACATGAGCTGTGGGTTTAAGGCCTCGACACAAAAGAACGAAAAATCTCTTTCGAACCTGCTCATCCTGGCCTCAAATTTGAACTTAGTTTTTAGTATGGAAAATGCTAACTATAACAGAAATGAGAGGTGGATATAAGCTTCTAAAGACATGAAAGTTCAACCCTGATTATTTTTTTCAGAATGGCTCCAAAATACCGATAGGCCAAACACCAGGAACATCACAAACGACCACACCAGGAGCCATCACAACTCCAGGAGGTCCTGGAGCAGGAGGGTCCACTGAAGCTCCTGGAGCAGGCGGGGGCACTGAAGCTCCTGGAGCAGGAGGGGGCACTGAAGCTCCTGGAGCAGGAGGGGGCACTGAAGCTCCTGGAGCAGGCGGGGGCACTGAAGCTCCTGGAGCAGGAGGGGGCACTGAAGCTCCTGGAGCAGGCGGGGGCACTGAAGCTCCTGGAGCAGGAGGGGGCACTGAAGCTCCTGGAGCAGGCGGGGGCACTGAAGCTCCTGGAGCAGGCGGGGGCACTGAAGCTCCTGGAGCAGGAGGGTATCCGGGGCCTCCTGGAGCAGGTTCAGGATCATCACCATTTACAACACCATCAGGGACAGGACAACCTGATTTTTCTGATCCCTGCCTGCAATGTTATTGTGGTCCAGTGACAGATCCCATCACCATGCTCAACTTCATCATCTGCAAACCGGATCCTTGTGAAATGTCATGTCCTTTGGTAAGCTCTTTTTTTGTTATTCTATTCATTTATAAGTACTTTGGCACCAACTATTTTATAATTGCAGAAAGATTTTTAGGTTTTTATGGAGCAGAAAGTGGTTAAAGTTTCTTATCATTCAACCAGCACTTTAAAACCTAGTCTAACCCTCTTAACACACTCAAAATCTCACTATAGTTGGTAAGCACCCCAGATCTGGTGAAAATTTTGATAAAAAAGAAAAAAGAAAAAAAACCTCACCAAAATGTGCTCTCTACACAGGCACAATAAAACACTCCTTATTGGCAGTAGGAATGTTGTAGAGAGATCAAACCAACTTCGACTCCCACAAATCAGTGAGCAGGCCACGCTTTCTGAATGAGGTGGCCTTAAATTTGGTCAACCCTGAAGAGGCCCTGTCAGCTCCCATTCAAATGAACTGGGGGAACAAGATAAATTTTCTGGCACCTGCTGCACACCGTCCCACCACCCCAACTAGGCTCCAGTATCCCTTACATTCTAAGACAGGTGTACAAGAAATCTAAAATAGCCACTTGTCAATCACTTACTAACTGCAATTAGGTGATCAGGAACTGACAGGCCTACCTTTGTTGGCATTAAAATGCTGTGAACATTCCTATGTTATAATACAGCCTAAATGAAAAAACACAAGGTTATATGAAACACATTTATTTATGTCAACATCCAATTGTATCTATTTGTACCGACCATGCAATAAACAATGAAAACAATTTGGATTTCGTAAAAAATTTTCAACTGAGATGGCACTGTGTCACTTTATTGAGAGAATAAAATGTTCACCTGACAATGGAAACGTGGTCGGAGCAGTGTTTCTGGACTTGAAGAAAGCCTTTGACACTGTAAGTCATAAAATACTTGTTAGCAAAGTAAGACATCAATTTAAATTTTCTGCCACTGCTGTTAGTTGGCTTAGCTCATATTTAGAATATTGACAACAGTGTGTTTGCTTACAGAATGTGAAAACATCTCCTCTGTACAGTAAGACTGGACTGCCACAGGGATCAGTCCTGTTCTAGGTCCTATTCTTTTTTATCTATATATAAATGATTTACCTACTATTTGTACAGACACTGAATGCCAAATGTATGCTGACGATACAGTGTTTTATGTCTCAGCAAAGAACCCCCATCAAGCTTCAGAGATCTTAAGCAGACAGATGTTAGTGTTTCAGAATGGTTACAAAGGAACCACTTAACACTTAATTACAAAAATCTGTATTATTGTGCTTTTCAATAAGAAAGAAAGTTTTAGATAAATTTCACATCACTATTGATGCAAAAGAAATAGATGTGGTAAATGATTTTAAATATTTAGGTTTAAATTTAGACTCTTGCCTTAAGTTTGATATACATAAAAGAAGTTATCTAAACTGTGAAAACCAGTCTGGACTGCTTTAGACTCATCAGGTCATGTCTCTCCTTTAAGGCAGCTCATTTATATCTGCATGCCGTGGTCCTTTCATATTTGTCCTATTGCATCACGGCCTGGGGCCAGGCCACGGACTCAACTACTAAACCTTTATTTTCTCTTTATAAACAAGCTTTGAACATCTTACACCAGAAGTCACAAAAATGGCACCACTGCAAAATTATTGAGAAATATAATTTGTTCACCTTTTCCAACTTTATAAAATTATCTTTTCTGAAAGTTATTTTTAAGTGCTTAAATGGACCGGCTCCACAGGTGATGATCTATTTATTCATGGTACTTATTCATTGTGTTACTGTATTTGTATAATTCTATCTGTACTCTGTATATTTTATTGTACTGTAAATCCTGACCAGGGACAAAGACTAAAAATTAGCTTAAGCTACACGTCTTATATACGTTCACATTTTCCCATTGTGGCAATGTTGTATGTATCGTCCCAAAATTAAATTAAATTAAGAATCTCCCATTCAAACACCTCATGATCAAAGGGCATGGCGATAACAGGATGGCATCGTGATATCATTTATTTTACAAATCCTTTAACATTTTTTGGAAGGAGTGTATTTGTAGGCTGGGCCAGAGTGGTTTATTGATGTGACAATAAAGCACAAACAGTGCTGCTGTCTAGTGACATCCTATTCTCTGTAACAATCTTCTTGCCATACTAAGTGGAGCTCAAACAAAATTTCAGGAGCAGGACCACACCTGAACCACGCCTCTTTCTATGTTTCTAAAAAATCTAACCAACCATTTCCCCCTTTTGTTTCGCAAATTCGGCACATGGCACAGTGCCGGGAACTTCTGGTGTAAATTTTAAAGCAACTCGCCATCATACTCGAACAACAACTCGTACTTTGGCATCACTGAGCAGACTCATAACTCGATTTCAAACAGCGCGGAGGCACTCTTCAGCTGAAATGTGCCTCGCCGCTTCAGAGCTAAAACCACTCCGTCCACCATTCAAGCTGTGTAGCACCCTATAATGTAATAATTTTCTGAAAATGTAATTAAATTAGCACTTTACTCGATCAAACATGTAATAAAACCCAATAATGTAATAATTCAACTGTAATAAAATATCCTGACTGATACTGTAATAACATTTTTACTGATAATGTAATACTTTATTACATTATTGGGGATTTATTACATTTTCATGTGGGTCTTTTTTTTTTTATTTTTTTAGAAAAACTGGTAATATAATATTGACAGATAATGTGATATATATGTTCATTTACAGTCCAAAGTTTTACATTTTGTGTTTTGAGAATCTAAGACTGTTATATACACTGAATTTGAAACAATAGAATGACCGTTGCTTCTCTAAACATACCACTTCTGTCCACAGTTTTCTAACTGTGAAGCGGTCTGAGCGTCGGTGGCGTCCAGCTGCCATTCATTTTCTATGATCTACGGCGTCGGGGGCGATCGAGGCAGCGGCGATCACGAGCGGCGCGTTGCGACTGTCACGAGCGGCGTGGAGCGGCACGATGGAAGCGTGGCGAGCGAAGTTGAGAGAAGCTCAATTTTATGCAAATGAGCAGCAGCGCGAACAAGGTGTCAGCCAATTACAGGCCGATCTGGATTCCAATGCGGAAGACTTTGAGAGGGAGGACGAGAAAACAAGGGAGGAAAAACTTCTCATTGCTATCTCCAGCACCCCCAAGTGTGATCCACGGTGAAAGAGGGAAAAGAAGTCCCATGTGCATCACATATACACGTTCCAAACCCCCATATATGGAGGGTTGGAACGTCCCATTTTGTGCAAATGCTACATTAAAAGGGGGGTTAAGTCATATCAATCAAATAAGCTGTAGTTCAAGGGTCACACGACTGTGCGTATGTCTGTGTACTTGTCTTATTTTAGTTCAGTCTTTATATATTTACATATAAGTGTGAAAACAAGAGTGAAAGGAGATGGTGATGCAGAACACATCTGCACCATAGCTTTGTAAGCCCCGCCCCTCTGGCCGCTCACATCGAGTCCCCTGCCTGCGTGCTTCTGTGTGTTTACAACTGCCAAGCGGCGCGGTGAGAGCGGCCAGAGCGTCGACAAGCGATTTTGACACTTTTGGTGTGAACGTACAATAACAAATCACTACCTCTGGAAAACAACAAACACAACCACAAACCAACAAAACAACTTTAACCCAGAAGTCATTCTGTTAGTGTATTTATTACATTATTGGTTAAGCTATTACATTATTGGGTTTTATAACATTTCACAGTTAAGTGCAAATTTTATTCCATTTTCAGGCATTATTAGATTTTCAGGAAATTATTACATTATAGGGTGCTTAAGCCGTCAAGTGTCATCAAAAGGTGAGTCCAGCACAGCATGTTTCCTCTGTGGTCCTCATTCAGGCTGACTCATCTCTCCTCTCAATCCTAATCTGATTAATCCTCTTTATATCCATGATGCTCCAAAGCGTTGAAACCGAGGATGATAAAGTCCAGTCAGCTCATCGTAGTTACGTGGATCCTCCTCTTCCCCCATTGCCACCAGACACAAATCCATTCACCGGTCACCACCGCCTTTTACTGAACTGCTTAGAACAAAACAGACTTTTCCCTCATTAGCCTCAGACTCATCGATAACCTGCTTCTGGGTGACGTAATCATGCAACAACGATCCCCGTTCAAGGTAAAGTACGTCGTCAAGAAACAGAAAAAGATGAATAAACAGGCCTCCACACAAATTCACTGGACAAAAGCCATTGACAACCAATGACAGCCTAACATAGTCTGCTTAATTCTCTTTCGCTGATTTATCATCCAGTTCCCATCTACTCACATTGCTCTGTATTTATGGTATCGTATACAGCCATCAGATCTTTTCATATCATATCATTGAACCATATCGTATCACAGTTTTCAGTCTAACATGGCGTCATGTCTTACATCTCGTATAAAATGGCATCACATCTCATCAGCCCGTATCATATCGTATCATATCATCGTGCCAGAAAGTACTGCATCGTTCTCATATAACACAAAATTACACTGGTTCAAATCTTATTGCTCCACGTTATGTTGTATCATTACTTATCAAATCATGTCAAACTGATTTGAGTCATTTCTTATTAAATGGCATCAGACCTTATTAATGTATACGTTACACAGTTTCATCATATCACAAGGTTCTGCATAAGGCTAAATCAGTGTTGGGCACGTTACTTTAAAAAAGTAATTAGTTATAGTTACTAGTTACTTTCCCAAAAAAGTAATTGAATTACTAACGGAATTCCTCCTTCATCGATGTAATTAGTTACCAGGTAAAGTAACTTTTCTGAAAACTCTTTTCCTCTTGAACTGTGTGTCTCCGTCTCTGTGTCCTTCCTTGTTGTTACCAGTGTTGACAACTCCTCAGTAAGGAAAGTAGCTATTGGCTGTCCCAAAAGTCGCTAAATGACGTCATCACCTATTTTGCATAATTTGCATGAATTGTAATGGACGCTGTAGGAGAGAGGAATAACATCATGGGAGAGACAAAAGTGAGTAAAAAACACCCTAAATATGTTTAGAGCTACAAATAAACAAAATAACTTCAACATTAACAGCATTAAATGATTTTAATGCTATAATAATGTTATAATTAATGTTATAATTAATGTTATAATGGCAAATTTAATCACATGATTGTTATGTGGGGTGGAATTGCTAGCTCTACAACCAACCCTCCTCCTTTATCCGGGCTTGGGACCAGCAAAGTGACCAAAAAAGACACTCTGGCAGTGAGTGAAATGCTTGCAGCGATAGAGTGATCCCGCTCTGCAAGCCAAAAGCAGCTTTGTGCATGCCTATTTCATTTACAGTCTGGACTGGGAGGGGTGAGGGTCTCCTCTCTGCTCTGCCTGCAGCTGGGACTGCTGCACCAGGCTGTGAGACGTCACCACCTGTGAGTGCTCTGGGACGAGGGAGGGGCTCACGGCAGCGAGCGCCCGTTGCTCGTTGAGGACAGTAACTGCAGAACGATACGTTCACGTCAGTCTCCAACACACCAGAAAACTCTCCACTAACGCCAGAAAAAGTCACTAGATTTGTCGCTAGTCGCTTTTTTGAAAAAAAGTCGCTAAAGGGGTCTGAAAAGTCGCTAAATCCAGCGACAAAGTCGTTAAGTTGGCAACACTGCTTGTTACCTGCTGCAGCAGCTCTGACATCATCAGCGGAGTTCTCGCTGTTTTTGGTCTCTAGATTTTAGATTTACTAACAACAGACAAACACTTTGCTTTAGGACATAATGGACACTTCACATGTGTGTTCTTGACTTTTACTTCTTTTACTTCCATCCTGAAAACTCCAGTTTAACTCCACAGACGCTCCAGACTCACCGCTGCATTTTAAAAGACAGAAACCTACATGAAGTGTGCTTTTAATTTTTATCCATGTTACATTTTAATTTCACAATCATATTTCTTCTTTTTTTCCTCTTGAGTTCCTTATTAAACATCCTTTTGTTTGGAGGTGGATCATCCTTTTCTTTATACAGAAGTGAAGGGAGGGGCTGCTGTTATTTATAACTCTGTTATTGATGAACAGTCTAACCTTGATTTATGTAACCAAACAGACATGTCAGGGTTTATCTAAGTTTTATCTTAATCCTCTACAGCTTTATTATGATGAAAACAGTAGTAGCTACATGAGAAGTAAATTTTATTCTGGCTATAAGAATTTATTTTAGGTGGAAACATCATTTTTGCTGGAAATTTTTAATTTGTTTTAGAGTGGGATAAAATAATTTTACTAACTCCTGAATTGGGTTTACATTTATTCTAGATAATGCACCAAATTCCTCCTGGGCTTGGGGGGCACAACAGCCCCAAATGAGCAACTCTGGCATTGCATTTTGTCTTCTGTCTGTTAGCGGTGCAGCTCCTGTCTGCGTCTGTCTGAGCGAGGCAGGTCGGATATCAGCTGCTTGACATCAGTGCAAATTAATGGACCACATTTCACTGTCGGTAACGGTGATTTAGCATTTAGAAAGTAATTAATTAGATTACCTGTTATTGGGAAAGAATAACGCCATTATTTTTACGCCCAACACTGGTAATGATACAGTAAAAAGTGGGATTTTAAATCAATTTAAATCCGGCTATAAGGATTTGTTTTAGGTGGAAACACCTTTATCGTAATTCTTAATTTGGGTTAGGGTGGGACAAAATAATTTTAATAACTTCTGAATTGGGTTTATATTGATGGTTTGGGGGCACAACAAGTCCAAATGAGCAACTGCAGTATT
Source organism: Scarus forsteni (assembly GCA_036419115.1). NCBI lineage: Eukaryota > Metazoa > Chordata > Actinopteri > Labriformes > Labridae > Scarus > Scarus forsteni. The sequence continues at coordinate 36,203 of JAZDUH010000396.1, forward strand.
GGAACAAGCCCAAAAAAGTGCAACCCACAACTCCCAATATACACATGCAAGTTAAGAAAGAAAAAGCAGAAAATCGCTTATAATAAGCAGACCTGGCAACTCTGGCATCCTATTTTCTGGTCTGTCTGTTAGCTGTGCAGCTCCTGTCTGAGTGAGGCAGGTCAGATAACAGCTGCTGACATCGGAGCAAAGTAACGCGCCACTGCCGTTCACTGTCGTAAACGGTAACAGCGTTGTAACGCATGAAATAATAATTAATTAAAATACCTGTTTCTGGGGAAAAATAACGGCGTTAGAAACACCATTATTTCTAACGCCGTTACTCCCAACACTGCCCACCTGAAGGCAGCATTAGACCCAGGTAAAGGCTGAAGGGCAGCACTCAGCCTTCACGACTGGATCACACAGACTTTAGCACTCCACCTGCACGGGGGTTAGGGCTAACGTAACCCAACCATAACACAGAGTGGCAGGTCATGGTAAAAATGGAAATGTAGCATAGTGTGTGTTTGCATCTGCTTCATGTACCATCCTTACCTGTAGGGCGTCCTATCTGGTGCTGCAGTACCTGAGGAGCGTCAGGTGGTCTGAATCTGTGATATCTACAAACTCTTTGTAGATTTCACATAGTTTTCACTATGAACGTCATTCACGAATAAGAAACATACCCATAAACAAATGCATCATGCTTCAGAAACAAAAAGGACAAAAACATTCTTTAAGTACAAAGAACAAATCTGCAAAAACAAAAACGGTCATGTTACTTTTGGCACAGATTTTCCGCCTTGCAGATCCACACACACACGCCTGTGAAGTTTCTAAGCAATGTCCTGCAGTTCTCCCTCCACAGCAGCAGGTGGCACTGTTGATTCAGTTCAACTTCACTTTTCATTCAGTTTCTAACTTAATTTAACTAAGGCCACACATAACGTTATCAACTTAATATGTCTGATGGAATTTGTCTTGGCAAAAGTGTGGAAGTAAACACTTTCTTTTTTACCCTCTATGAATGCCTTCTCGTTCGCAGCCATCCATCCCGTTTCCTTTAAACTGTTCCCGATGTTGGCACTAACTTCAGGCTTCTAGTTGGCATCCATCACTTTGGTGCATCACCAACCCATTCTCATGAGGCTGGTGACAGAGTTCAGTTTGCAGAGAGAAAAAAATGTTGTTTTATTTATCATTTTACAATACAGAAAATGTACGGGCTAATGCTAATACGGGGGGACGGTGGAAACGATGGCTTAAATATGTCCATATAATAATAATGTAATAAAACAAAGGATAATATCTAATTAAAGATTTGTTTGTCCATTAATAAGTTAATATCTGTGAAATTAATCAAACTGTTACTGAAGCCGGGGTGAGCCTGACGAGCTCATAACGCTGGGCTGGTAGGTCTACATAACTCTGTCTCTACTGGTCGGGAAAAAAAGTAAAAGAAGAGCGACAAGAGAAATCTTAAAAAGCACCAGAAGGACAGAGAAGTTAGACAAAACATTCCTGTTTATCGATGTTTGTCTCCTTCGGTTTACTCTCGACAGTTCTCCCACAATTTCTCCCTGTGTTGGAGCGGAAGTTGTTATACCGTCACTCTGAGGGACGCTGACCAATCAGGAGGCTTCTAACAGTTTTCAGAGGAGGCCCCGCCCATGAGAGTTAGGACGAAGCGCAACGAAACTTTGAGAAGCGCAAACGAAAGTTCAGGAAACGCAAACAAATCTGAGAGAGCAATATTTTGATTTGTAAATAAAACTTATGGATTGTTGAAGATACAGTTTTAATCACAAACAATTTCTTTTGTATTTTTGAAATTATAATTTTGTTTGCAAAGGTTTTTTTTGTTTTCAAATCTATCCTTTTTGATTTCATATTAAAGAAACAAATTCGGCTCCATATGTTCTGACTATGGAACAGAAACTGCTTTACCGGGAGCGCAGTGTGAGCTGAAGCCTCATCCTGATGAAGTGAAATACCACAGCTAAGGTCTCGTAGTTTCTCTCCAGCCTGGTGAGGCCTCAGGATGCCCATCAGATCCAATCAGATCGTCACATACGATTAGTGACAGATATAACAGTCCATGATACTGTTGACAAGGTTTTAACTCTCAAACATAAACTCTAAATAAACACGTAAGTCCAACACAACACAACACAAGTGTGTGTATCAGACAGTTTAAAGACCTGGATGTAGCTGAGCTTATTTTGTCCAGAGTTAACCAAAAAGATGAAGCAACAGCAAGTTTTTGGAGCACTGGGGCTTATGCTTGTGAAGACACTTCAGGTTTTGGAATAACAAAAGAGGAGGTGCAGCGGCACGGTAGCGCAGCAGGGAGTGCATGAAGGTTCCCGGTTTGATTCCCGGGTCAAACATGAGCCTTTCTGTGTGAAGTTTGTTCTTCCCGTGCATGCATGGGTTCTCCCCAGGCACGGACCAAAAACATGTTCATTAGGTTAATTGGTGTCTCTAAAGCCCTTTAGGTATGAGTGTGAGTGTGAATAGTTGTCTGTCTCTCTATGTGGCCCTGTGATTGACTGGCTCTAGTTCAGGGTGACCCCGCCTCTACCACAATGACACCTGGGATAGGCTCCTCCTCCACCCTGAAAGTGGCAAAGGGGTATAGAAAATGAAAAATCTTTTTATATCTATGTACTGCAGGTCTCCCCTCTGTGGAGGCTAGGGATGTAACGATATGAAAATTCTATATCACGGTTATTGTGACCAAAATTATCACGGTTAATCAAGAACACACTCCAGATTGATACTAATGCTGTTAATTACAAGATTTATACATTATTTAGACAGAAAATACAGATAACCACCTGTTATTCACTCAGGTATGGCTCACTGAATCCTTTCTCTCTCTCTACCTCTACGACTCGGTCAGTTTATTTACTCGAGGAGTTACAGCAGTTTTAAACGTGCACGTCTTTTTCTTTCGCCGTAGCTTCATGTTTAGACAGGGAGGCTGTCTTCTAACAGTGTCCCCTCAGCATCCTTGTAAAATCCAAAACTCAACCAGACTTTAGAGTCCGCTTCGAGAGGAAAAATCTCCACTGTAGTGTCTCTAACTTACGGTATAACGGTAATTTTAATAGGACACGTTAATGATTACCGTGGGAAATTTTACCGCGGTTTACCATTTTACCAGTAACTGTTACATCCTTACTGGAGGCCGACATAACGATCCACCATGTTGTCTACGGGTGGGTTTAAGGGACAAAAAGAGCTAAATGCGATTTTTGAAGATGAATCTGGCCGCTGGTCCTGACATCTACCTGGGTGGCATCTTAGCTGACCAATGATCTATTGAAATAATATTTAGACATATGAATGACAGCTAAAATGCCGATATCCACTCACTGCACCTGGTATCTCTTTCTAGTTACGTAGCGGTAGTTTTTGATGTGTGACAACAAGCAATTCTTGGAAAACTTAGTATTGTAGTTTTGTAGCCGGCTATATATCTCTACTTACAGCCTGGTGCTCTAAGACGTGCCTGAATAATATAAATTTGCTCTAGTTTTAATTGTCTTGTTCCTGAAGTTCAGTATCCAGGCCAGTCCAGCCCTGTCCGACCCGACCGCGAAACTAAGGAATAGCATTTATAGATAACCTATTTAGATGCTATAAAAGTTAAATAAAAACATTATTTCTTGTTTCCACCAGCTCTTTCTTTGCTCCAGAGTGGTTGTGTCAGATCACTGAGACCCTTGAAAGAAGAAATATAAAATCAAACATTCATATTTATTGTCTGTTCTCTGACAAACTAAAGGTTCTCTGGAGACTGAATATTGAAGTTTGGGTAAATTTATCCCTCTCACGACAGATATTGAAATCTGTTATGAATAGCTTTCATGGCCTCAACAACAAATATGTGTGTGTACAAAACAAATCTGGAGTTTGTGGATACGTTAACTTTATGTTGGAGAATGACTGCATTGTTACACGCCTGATTATTACTGCTCATACTTACCAGGTGAATGCTAACGCTGTTACTCTGTCTGTCTGCAGGGCTATGAGTACAGGAACATCTCCGGCCAATGCTGTGGGGAGTGTGTTCAGACTAAGTGTGTTATCACAGCACCCAACAACACACAGCTCGTCATCGAGGTCAGTCATTCTGAAACACTTCACAACTCCATCGTAGAAGATCAACTTTTAAATTTCAGCATAGACCGTCCTGCATGTTACTGAGTGGACGTATGCGATAGATCAGTCACGCTGTCTCTGAGCTGAAGTTTGACGTTCGTGGACGGTTGGAACAAACATCGAGTCACCGTCACGTCTGTCTGGAAGCAAAGAAGGACCAGAATCCAAAATAAAACGGATAAACAGAAATTCTGTTTAATTTTCAGGATAAAGCTGCTTTTGAAATATATCATTAAATTTCCAAACTGAATTTTCATTTTCTCATTCTGTGACTTAATAAAACAAAAAAGCAGCTGCTGACGTCTCTCTCCTGTTTCACTTTGAGTTGACAATTCAGACTGAAACATGGACCTCCGTTTGCAGGGCAGGCATGGAAACAAAAAAGCAATATCCTCTTTGTTTTCTTTGTAGTAGTGCCATAAAATGAGCAGCCTAAAGAAGAAAATGAAAATGCAGTTTGGATGATGTAGTATTCATTTTCTCAATGAGTCAAAACTTGCAGCCATAACATGAAAATGAATGACTACTATTGCTGTTTGATTTTCAAATTTGACAATTCAGAATGAATTTTGGTAACTATTTCCTCGGGCATCTTTTGAAAATCAAACCTTAAATGTCTTTTGTATTTTCATTAAGTCACAGAATGAGAAGTCTTGAACAAGAAAATGAAAATTCAGTTTGGAAAATTGATGATTTATGTTATTTATGAGTAAAAAAAAAAACAGCTTTATCATTAAAAAATGAAAAGTTTTTCTGTTATTTTAATTTGGATTCTGGTCCTTCTTTACTTCACTTTTTGAAGACTATTCCTCAGCAAAGTGTTTAATGTACAGCAAACAGGCCTGGGCGGAGATGTCTGCACACTGACACGTCTCCATCCAGATAAAGATTCTTGCAGTGATGCCGATAAAGAGCGTTTTTCTGGGTCTCTCCTCAGCTGAGCCTTTGTCCAATCAGCAGTCAGCATAAGCTGAACGCTCCTGTGGAGGTAAACTCTGACAGTCTGAGGCCCCATCCACATGAAGACAAACCGAGGTCTAAACGCTTAAGTCTTTTGCCGAATCTGCGTATCATCCATATGAAGACGATCATTTTTGAAACCAGGTTCCAGAGTGGAAAGATTTTGAAATGCCGTATACGCAGCTCTGTGATTACTGGCTCTCCGCAACTTTTCAGATACACTCACGTCATACTTTTATATCTTCATTGACACGCATGCGCCACACGCGGCAACGACAACAACAATGGCGGCGTACGTGTAGCATATGTGCTGATGAAGCTAGTGACCCTACTATCCCTGTTGCAGCAAAATCTCCTTCTTCTCAATCACCACTGAGTTGAACAAACAATTATCGAGGACACATTACGGCACTTTATGATCACTTTATCACAATTTCTGTTTACAAGTTTTGCAGCATGTGTGCATGCCCACTGTTTTTTCATCTGTATCCGCTTGTTTCCGTCATATTGTTACAGCGCCCCTAGAGGTCTGGCATGTGTTTTACATCGTTTTCATGCATATCGAGTGCATTCATGTAGACGCACACATTTTCTGAGACGCCTTCGTCTTTATGATGATCGTTTTGGAAACTGTTAAGCATTTTGTCTTCGTGTGGATGGGGCCTGACTCTGCAGCCTGATGCTGACGACGGAGAGGCTCTGATGATGAGAGCTGCAGACTGCAGAGGCTTCTCAGGAGCTGCAGGTGACCTCAGCTTTACCACATGAGTCGGTCACTCTCAGTCTGTACGAGTCTCCATCAGCAGGACTGTTTACCAGAGTATCCAGAGAGACGGAGGCCATAACCTCTGCAGAAATGCCCAGTCTACGTGGTCAGGAGTCTCAGGAAGAGTTTGAGACCCTTGTGCTGTAACTGTGACGTCTTATAGCTTAACACATGATGGTGACAAACTTGAGCCATGCACAGAGCTGAGTAATGTCATGAAAGTCACGTCTTCCTTCAGTGTTTAATCATGTCAGCAGTTTCACCTGTATTAACGTTCTTCATGTCATGTGACAGTGTTCAATGTGTAAGTAGATCAAACAGAAGTAGGCCCGTCACGATAATCAGTAAATCAATTAACCACACAATAAATGAAAACGTCCTCCGTAAGTTTGCTGGCCTTGGTATATTGACATGTGCATGCATGTTTGTTTTCCTCCTCTCTCTCAACCAAACAGGCTGGATGAGAAGATGGTTCACTCTGTACATCTGTCTCAACACCTGGGCGTATTGGTTCTTCAGCACAACGAACAGAGTGAACCATCTGTCAGTCATTCAATCTTTTTGGGGGAGGCGGGGCCGCTGGTTCATACACACACACAGAGCTGAAGTGAGCGTCGTGAGGAGTAAAGGAAACAAACACTATTACAAATGATGGCATCAAAGCAACGGTTCTTAAGCTGGCTGCCACAGCCCCAGTGTGGGAATATTTTGGTTTTAAACAGAATGAACAAGGTGTGAGCTCGTGAACACCGACGAGCTGATATGTCGAATTTGTTTGAAAGTAGTGGCGACGAAGAAGAAAAGGGGAGGTGCAGCAGAGCCTTCGTCCTGACAGTCAGCGCTTACTGAGACGTTTGATCGGCAAAGGAAAAATAAATAAACAGCAAAATGGTGCGCTCACAGACAGTGTCGTTCGCTACATTGCTAAAGAAATGCAGCCCTTCAATACGGTTGAAAATCCAGCAATGTTACAAACATTTGACAGACAGTACGAATTGACTGGGAGAACGTACATGTCACAAAGAATTCAACAACTGTATGAACTCCATTTTATTTATTGTTTTTATTGTTGTTTGTGTTTTTATTGGAGCTTTTTTTTTGTCTTTACAAAGACAGGGTCTGTTCTTATGTTTTTGATTATTATAATAATTTTAATTACATGCAATTTTCCCAAAAGAGGGTCCATTTCATTTTCATGGGGTATTTTTCTCATTTTTTGATTGTTAAATTGATATATATTTTTTTCAATTTATTTTATTTAAAAGCTTTTAACCTTCTAATTACAGTTATATACTCTTAAGAAATTATTGATTCTTTCACTTTATTACAACATGTATAGCAATTACATTAATGAGAAAATAATGTTTCAAAACGGTATTGACAATAATATCGTTATAATTTTTGGACAGTTATTGTCCAGTAAAATGTGTTATCAGAAGTTAACCCTGCTCCTGTGTTCGATCAGGTCGGGGAAAAGGTCACCCTGTCAGACGATCCCTGTGTGGAGTACGTATGTGAGAACCACTACGGACAAATTGTAACCAGAGAAGTCGTCACCTCTTGTCCCTATTTCGACCCTCTGGACTGCAAACCAGTAAGCCGGCTGAGCTCACAGCAAACTGAACATTTATGAAAACATGAACTAAATCATAAATGTAAGATCTGAACCCTGATGATTCATGACTGTCCTTTTCCACAGGGAACAGAGACCACTGATGCTCACGGCTGCTGCCAGACATGTAAGAGCCAAACACCAAAATGATGTGTCACTGAATAAATGTGGAAGCCAAACACCCTCATTAATACATCCAGTTACTATGATCACCACTGTCAGTAATATTCTAAAATTCATAAGATTAAAATGAAGATGCTATGAGTAGTTTCTAAGTAATTACAAAAAAGTCTCCCTTGTAGATATATTCCTGATGGAAATACACACTTTAAGATGAGTTTTATAGCATCTAAATAGGTTATCTATAAATGCTATTCCTTAGCTTCACGGTCGGGTCGGACAGGACTGGACTGGCCTGGATACTCAACTTCAGGAACAAGACAATTAAAACTAGAGCAAATTTATATTATTCAGACATGTCTTAGAGCACCGGGCTGTAAGTAGACATATATAGCCAGCTACTTCTACGATAATAAGTTTTCCAAAAATTGCTTGTTGTCACACATCAAAAACTACCGCTACGTAACTAGAAAGAGATACATTACCTCGTGGCTTTGCATCCTGTAAGTTGTTGAAAAAAGAAGGGTAACACTTTACTTAAAGGTCTAGTTTATAATGCATTAGAAGCACATGCATAAGACGTTATAATGCATGTTCAATGCTTCATAAGTGTCATTATAATGGTGTATAACCATGTAGAAGAACTTGTACCAAGGTTTATAAAGTATTACAAGTGTGGACATAATGTATTATAATCAAGCCTTTATAATGTTTTATAAAGGCTTTATAATGTAGGCTTTATAAGGCTATAGGCTTTTTAATGTTTTATACCTGCATAGAGTATGCAGGTATAAAACATTAAAGAGGCTTGATTATAATACATTATGTCCACACTTATAATACGTTATAAACCTTGGTACAAGTTCTTATACATGGTTATACACCATTATAATGACACTTATGAAGCATTATACATGCATTATAATGTCTTATGCATGTGCTTCTAATGCATTATAAACTAGACCTTTAAGTAAAGTGTTACCGAAAGAAGTTGTAAAGCAATTAATAAATAAAGCATAAATTCAATTTGGCCAACTTCAGGCACATAAGACCATACTTAACCGTAGATGCAGCCAAACTTTTTATGTGTGCCATGATCTTCTCACACATGACATACTGCTTCACAACCTGGTCACAGGCAAATCAAACAACTTTGAAACCCATAGAGTCCCTATACAAACAGACATTAAAAACACTTGATCAAAAGCCCAACCTTTACCACTATTGTCATATAGTCCAAGAATACAATTTATTTAACTTTGATAGCTTTAAACATTTTTCAGACGCTTGCCTGATCTTTAAGATAATAAACGGGCTTGCACCTCCACCACTAAACAGGTTTATAAAACAAAATGAAAGTGGTCCAAGAACAACAGGGGCAACTGCCAGAGGGGACTGTGAGGTACCATTCAGGCAGAGTGTGTTTGTGAAACAGTCTTCTCTGTCAGAGGCTCACACCACTGGAACAGACTCCTGAATGAAATAAGAGTGACCACTAACTATTCAACTTTTAAATCCAACCTCAAGAGGTGGCTTAAAGCTAACCAAATCTGTAACCATGGATAAGCCAACATTGTCACTGGTGTCACCCATACTTCCCTAGAGACGTTCTGTACCCTCTTTTTTTTTTGTATTGTATTGTATTGTGTTTTATTGTTTTTGCATGAATGCTTTTTACTTTCCACTTTTTAACAACCTGCTCAGGGACTACAGATGAAAATTAGCTCATGGCTAACTCTGGCATATTTACACTATCAATGTAAAAAGAAGTGTTGATTAATATGTGTTGTCCCTGATAAACAAATAAATAAATAAATAAATAATGCAGAGTTCTGAGGAAGGTCTGAGCTGCATTCATTAGCATCACAACAAACACACACTTTGGCTTGGGTCACGTCTTTTGGTGCGTTCCAGTTGTAGTCAGAAGTAGGAATTTCAGAGTTCAGAGTAGGAAACTGCAACTGGAACGTTCCCCAAAGTCAAAATTTCCTACTGGGAACTCGGTGAAACCTCACCACCCCCGAGTTGACAATGGAAGATGGATGCCCCCAGTGTGAACAGTTATTTAGCTCCTGTAATAATCCATTTATTTGCACTTCTGACTGGGGTGTGTGGCTCTAGATCAGCTGTATACATAGTATTGTTAGACTTATATTTACAAAAATGCTGCCATAGTGATAATCACATTCTTCATACAACAATGCAGGGCGTGCTAACAACAGCTAACAATAGCCTGGTAGATCGGCATGTTTTTTTCAGACTTCAACTGGAACGCTGATAAGTCGGAGATGATGTCACTCCCAGTTCTGAGGTTACTTGAACGCAGCATTACGACAGTCGCCGTGCGTGCTCATGGGTAGCAGAGTCTTTATGTCGCCGGTTATAGATTCTCCTCATAGCACCTTTAATATAAATTTATATTCATTAAGTTAAGTAAACAATTTTTACTATGACATCTTCTTTATAATTAAATATTATTATTATTATTATAATTATTATCATTAATAAATGTATTCTTGTAATTCTTATAAAAATATAAATGTAAGAGATCAAAAAGTAATTTTATATTAATTGTTAGTTATTTTCTTTCATATATGTATATTCAGAAGAATCAAAACAATAATCACTATCATAAACATTTGTTATTATTTTTCTAATTCGTATTATTTTTATGAAATGGTTATAATAATAATTTTGAGGAAGTCCTTGCCTTACTCGTCATAGCTCTCACAGATGACTTCCTGTTCCCAGCTCCATCCTTCAGACCATGAAAGATGTCCTGTTAATGTGCTTCTGTCAAACCAGGATGTCCTGTTTCTGTCCTCAGGTGAAATCCGCAATGTCTGTAAGGTCCTCAGTAAGATGGAGGTCATCGAGGTCAACCAGTGTGTTAGCCCGGCGCCGGTCAACATGACGTACTGCGACGGGCATTGTGGCAGCACGTCCATGTAAGTGCTGTGTGGAAGTCTGCTGGTCCATCCAGACATGGTCCAGCTGAAGTCTTTGTCTCACAGGTAGATTAAAATATATTTTCCTGCCTTAAGCTGAGTGCAGGAAACACGAATGTCCTGGTGGCGCGGTTATCCTGGCGAGGAAAGCACCAAACTGAAGTCCAGCAGGACATGATAAAGTCCTGTCACTCTGCAGGAACAGTTTCATCATGCAGGGCAGGGTCACTGTTTTTAGCACTGATAGTAGGGGTGTAACGAAATGGTCAACTCACGAAACGATACGAAATACTCATAATACAAAAGAAAGATTAAGGAAAATCCTCAACAGTAAGAAGCTGTGCAAAGATCTAATTTTCTTTATTTTCTTTCTAATGCAGACATACAAAAATATTGCTGCATCAGTACAAAATAAATGCTCTTTGAAAAAAAACAAAATTGTAGTTTTTCCCCTTATTTAGACTACAGTGCAAATACAAAGATAAAATCTCAATAAAAAATGCTTTGTTGTTGTAACAATCAGGATAAGTACATTCTTGAATGAAAAGGAAAACAAACAGCAGTCCTCAGAGCTGCAGTTTAGACCTATAAATGTCTGAACTGTGAACTATAATATTTAGCCTATAACAGTGCATATACTTCTGATCTTCAAGTATGATCAAATTCTGTCAACTCAACAGTAGATGCAAAAATCAAATATTGTTTTTTATGCAGACTTACACAAACATACAGTTGCTGCCTGTCTCCAGTTCAAAGTAGTTGGTAGTTGGTAGTTGGTAGTTGTACTCGCCGCAGTATACAGAGAACTGTAGCAGCATATTTTGCACACAGTTGTTGTTTTGTCCGCAATCTTCTCACCGTTCTCTCGTCTTTTACATGGGAAGCCAAAATAGGTCCACACAACCGATTTATTTGACGAAGGAGCGTCAGCTAATTCTTCGACCTCGTCTTCCTCCATACTGAAGCGAGTGTTTTGCTACAGGAGGCGAGGAGGGTAAAAAATCACCAGTCTCAGTGGTGCGTGGCACCAAATTTCGTTACACCCCTCACTGATCGTCTAAAAATGTCTAACAAGTGCTATATGTATTGGTTTTCTGAACACATTTGAGAAATATGTAACATCCACGTAACGTCTCAAAAATGTAAATCTCCAGAGGTTAATTCTTTTGGTTTTATAAATGTAACAGAATCAATGCTAATGCTAATATGGCCAAGGCTAGCCTTCTGCCATTTCAACCTGCTGGTGCTTTTTTATGTGGGAAACAGTTCATGGGGTTGCCCGCTCATTTTTCCTGAACAAGCCAAACATGCTGGTGTTTCTGGCACACTGCAGACTTTTGTAAATCTGACTGCAGCCCACGTTAGCGGACCGAGCAGGCACTGTGCAGATTGAGTAGTTCTCCATGTTTGTTGACAGCCTCAGCTGAGCTACATCTGGTTTTTACTCCTCTGATGACTTTTTTCAAACCGATGTTAGCTAACACGTGCTGTCACCTCCATTTACACTCAGCAGGGGGCACAGTGGGATCAAGAGTGCTCAGTCACCCTTGACGAGTGTTGGGAAAATTACTTTTCAAAGTTATTAGTTAAAGTTACTTGTTATTTTACTTCCCAAAAAAGTAATTGAATTACGAATGGAATAACTCCCTCATAAATATATTAAATTACCAGGGAGAGTAATGGATGTGTTACTCTTTTGTAAAAGCTTTTCCTTCCTTGTTGTTACCTGCTGCAGCAGCTCATCATCTGGGTTTTTTTGGTCACTAGGTTTTTAGATTTACTTACAACAGACAAACGGACATAATGAACACTTCACATGTGTGTTCTTGCTTTTTACTTCTTGTACTTCCTTCCTGAAAACGCCAGTTTTAACTCCACAGACTGCTCCGTTTTTTATCTAAGTTTAATCCAAATCATCCTCAGCTTAAATCAGGTTCGATCAATAATAGCTACATTAGAAATAAATTAAATTCTGGCTAGTGGAAACATCTTTCTTATAGTAAAATTTAAATTTGTTTAAGGGTGGGATGAAATCATTTTTATAACTTCTTGATTGGGTTTATATTGATGGTTTGAGGGCACAACAAGTCCAAATGAGCAACTGCAGTATTGGAACAAACCCATAATGTGCAACCCACAACTCATGAAAAAACATGCAGTTTAGAAAAAGGAGAAGCCAAACGTCACTTATAATAAGCAGACCTGGCAACTCTGGCGTCAAGTTCTCTCATCTCTCTGTTAGCGGTGCGGCTCCTGCCCGCTGTCCGGCCTAGCGAGGCAGGTCAGATATCTGCTGCTTGACATCAGTGCAAAGCAACACACCACATTTCACTGTCTGTAACGTAATGGCGTAATGACTTTTCAGATATTAATTAAATAGATTACCCGTCACTGGGAAAAAGTAATGGCATTAGTTACACCGTTATTTATATTGCCGTTATTCCCAACACTGCCCTTGACCCTCTGATTGACAACCTAGCATCTCTGCAAGCTCATCCTTTCATTAGAGGTCTGATCCACTTTGACCAGCCCAACATAGTCGTATCAGAGCATCATGACAATGGACTGAGTGTGCTCCGCCTTCAGAAGAACAAAGGTTAGGGCCAATCGATCCTGTTAACATGAGTCAAGTCACCAGTGATGTCCTGTTTGTGTGTGCAGGTACTCTTATGTGGTTAGCTCGATGATGCACGAGTGTCAGTGCTGCCAAGAGGTCGCCACCAGTGAAATGAGCGTGGAGCTCGACTGTTTAGACGGCTCGAAAGTCCAGCAGCAATACATCCATGTGGAGAGCTGCAGGTGCATGAGAGCTGTGTGTGTGGGAGGAACCACTCTGGTTACAGCGAAACGTCGCCGGAGGCGCTGATCCCTCAACGCTGAAAACCTGACTGAGACTTTCAAGACCTGAAGCCCAAGGAAACCAAAGACCATCACTTCAGTTCAGACTTCTCTCCCTGGTGTCTGACCTCTTTCACCTGAAATCCATTTGATCCAAACTTCCCTCCCTGATCTCAGACTTCTTCAGTAATTTAACCCAATCGGTCCAAACTTCCCTCCCTGATCCCAGACTTCTTCAGTAATTTAACCCAATCGGTCCAAACTTCCCTCCCTGAGACTTCTTGATCCCAGACTTCTTCAGTAATTTAACCCAATCAGTCCAAACTTCCCTCCCTGATCCCAGACTTCTTCAATCTTTGAACTGATTAAGTCCAAATTTCGTTTTTGATTTTTTAGCCGTTCCTGTGTGGTTGTTTTCTGTCAGACATGACTTTATCTATATTTTCAATCATCATTAATAAAATTGATTTCTGTAGCATCAACAGTTGTGTGGACCTTGTTTTTTTTGAATGATGGACATGTTTGTATGTTTTGTTAGCACATACTGATAGCCGGCACATGTACTGTGATGAGACCTTCTGCTGATTTAGTCCTGAGGAGAGCTGAGTAACAGAGGCAGGTGTTATTGGCTGATGTACTGGGAAATGTTGATTTGCGTTGAGCTATGTCAGGCCACACAGAGCAAAGCTATCCTCACTTCCAAATGTGGCTGGCAGGTCCTTTCTCTTGGGGACAGCCATGTTTTGTCTTCTAGACATGGTGTTGAAATACTGAGGCTGCAGATGGATGTGATAAAATGGCATCTATGTCCCCTTTCTACTGCATTTGTTGAGTTATGTTGTAATTTGAAACAAGGACCAATCGGTCCAAACTTCCCTCCCTGAGTGCACTAGCATTGCATAAAATCTATGTTGGTATCAGAAATCCATCCACAAACTGACCCCAGGAATGTTCTGTCCCTGAAATGTTGATGTTTCTCAGGTCCAAACTTCCCTCTGATCCCAGACTTCTTCAGTAATTTAACCCAATCATTCAGACCTTTCCAGACATATTAAACACTTTGAAGCAACCTGTGACAGCCAAAATGCTAATTAGCATCTAACTGCTAGATAAATGGTAAATGGACTTTATGGTAATTTTAAGTAGATTACATAAGATCAGCATCTAGTTAAAGCTGAAGTCCTGATTTTACGTGCACGCCACACACCTTCCTGCACCTCTCCACATACTGATGAATACACTTGTGATGGTGAATCTTCTGCTGATTAGTCCTGTGGAGGAGAGCCATGAGTAGGACAGCTAGGCGGCGACTGTTATTGGCTGGAAAACTGCAATCAAACGTTGATTTGCGTTGAGCTATGTCAAACACGACAGACATCTCCTTGTAACACAGAGCAGTAGCCTCTTGGGGACAGCCATGTTTTGTCTTCTAGACATGGTGTTTTGTCTTCTAGACATGGTGTTGAAATATTAAGGCCGGCTTCAGATGGATGTGATAAAATGGCAAAATCTATGTCCCCTTTCTACTGCATTTGTTGAGTTATGTTGTAATTTGAAACAAGGACCAAGCTGTCAGGCCAAAGTTTCCCAGAGTTGAGTGCACTAGCATTGCATAAAATCTATGTTGGTATCAGAAATCCATCCACAAAACTGACCCCAGGAATGTTCCGTCTCTGAAATGTTGATGTTTCTCAGTGTACAAACGACACCTACAGCAGGTGTGGAAGCCTCTTGCAGCAGAGGCTCATGTCTGAAGAGCTTAATCATTCAGACCTTTCCAGACATATTAAACACTTTGAAGCAACCTGTGACAGCCAAAATGCTAATTAGCATCTAACTGCTAGATAAATGGTAAATGGACTCAATAGCTATGTGATTTTGGTAATCTTAAGTAGATTACACAAGATCAGCATCTAGTTAAAGAGAGCTGACATGCTCTATAAAAGGTAGCCGGACTCTGTTAAATCTTGCATTAAGGTTTTGAAAAGAGTATCTTCTTTCTAATTATATAAATGATTAGACATCCTGATCCATTTGGTTTGAGAGGGTGGGTGAGGGCTTTTCCAAAGCATTAAGATAGCACACCATGCTAATAAAGTGAGAAAGGCTAAAGTGAGAGGGCAGTGCCTGGTCAGCAGACAAGACACCAAACAAGCCAACCAGTGGAGAGGGATGAACCATAACAGATGTGATACTGACTTCCAATACTGAACTAACGATGGACAGGCCCAAAACATGTGCAAGACTAACTGGGCCTGGATGGCATCCGTTAGGATCAATAATGTGATAAACTATGTTCCCAAAAGTATTCATTCACCCATCCAAATAATCAGACTGAGGTGTTCCAGTCTCTTCCATGTCCACAGGTGTATAAAATCATCACCTAGTCATGCAGACTGCTTTAACAAACATTAGTGAAAGAATGGGTCGCTCTCAGGAGCTCAGTGAATTCCAGTGTGGAACTGTGATAGGATGCCACCTGAGCAACAAATCCAGTGGTGACATTTCCTCACTCCTAAATATTCCACAGTCAACTGTCAGCTGGATTATAAGAACGTGGAAGTGTTTGGGAACCACAGCAACTCAGCCACCAAGTGGTAGCAGTGGCATAGAAAGGGTCCCCTGGGGCCCCAAGCAAGATTGGATTTGGGGCCCATGGGGGTTAAAAAAAAAAGGTAATATCTATATTTTTTTAACATAATAAACACCCGCATCAAAAACAATCAACAATAATTGTGTAAAACAATCAAATCTCTTTTATTAAAACAAAACACTGTAATAAAATAGTAGAAAGATTACCAGAAAATATGTCCATGGGTTACCTTAGTGCAACGTCTGTTATCTCAAATTGTAATCAAAAGTGCAAAACTGAAAAGTATAAAAAGGTATAAAAAACTGAAAAATAGTGTCCTTTGAAGTTCTGTATCCATTGTAGGCAAATCAAAAGTGCACATCTACATTTCTTAAAACAAATATATCCAATATTAAAGCTGTTCAAACCAATAAAATTGCTTATAAAAACATTAAAAATAAAGTGCAATGACTACAGCTGTCCTTAATTCTTAACACGTTCACTCCTCACTCACTTTCTGTCTCTCACTCACTCTGACTCTGGAGCACAACAGGTCGGGGAGGGGCGAATTTGGCTCAAGGGGCCCGTTTAAGGGATTTGAGACAGCAAACTGTCGTTGCAACTTGCCACTGCTCATATGAAGTATATATGGTTTGTGTCAAATGTGTTGGCCCTCTGGGGGCCCCTACTGGCTTGGGGGCCCCAAGCAATTGCCTGCCTTGCCTAATGGAAAGCTACGCCTCTGAGTGGTAGGCCACGTAAACTGACGGAGCGGGGTCAGCGGATGCTGAGGCGCATAGTGAGAAGAGGTCGCCAACTTTCTGCAGAGTCAATCTCTACAGACCTCCAAACTTCATGTGGCCTTCAGATTAGCTCAAGAACAGTGCAGAGAGCTTCATGGATGGGTTTCCATGGCCGAGCAGCTGCATCCAAGCCTCACATCACCAAGTGCAATGCAAAGCGTGGATGCAGTGGTGTAAAGCACGCCGCCACTGGACTCTAGAGCAGTGGAGACGCGTTCTCTGGAGTGACCAATCACGCTTCTCCATCTGACAATCTGATGGACCAGTCTGGGTTTGGAGGTTGCCAGGAGAACCATACTTGTGGGACTGCATTGTGCCAAGTGTAAAGTTTGGTGGAGGGGGATTATGGTGTGGGGTGTTTTTCAGGAGCTGGGCTTGGCCCCTTAGTTCCAGTCAAAGGAACTCTGAATGCTTCAGCACACCAAGACATTTTGGACAATTCCATGCTCCAACTTTGTGGGAACAGTTTGGAGCTGGCCCCTTCCTCTTCCAACATGACTGTGCACCAGAGCACAAAGCAGGTCCATAAAGACATGGAGGACAGA
This sequence comes from Scarus forsteni, assembly GCA_036419115.1. NCBI lineage: Eukaryota > Metazoa > Chordata > Actinopteri > Labriformes > Labridae > Scarus > Scarus forsteni. The sequence continues at coordinate 53,519 of JAZDUH010000396.1, forward strand.
GTCTGGTGTGGATCAACTTGACTGGCCTGCACAGAGTCCTGACCTCAACCTGATAGAACACCTTTGAGATGAATTAGAGCAGAGACTGAGAGCCAGGCCTTCTCGTCCAACGTCAGTGTGTGACCTCACAAATGCTCTTCTGGAAGAATTGTCAGCATACCTTAACTTTCTTTTAGACCAATGAACTGAAACAGAGGAAGTATGAACACGTTTCTGAGCTGACTGCCAAACCCCAGAACTCACACCTATGTTGATGTCCTCAAACCAAGCTATCCACAGTCCTTCAGAAACCCGAGGTTTGCACTCAAAAAGGATATTATACAGTTTACAGATTGTTCCCTTATGAGCAGGATTAATATTTAAAATCATGTGAAAGTATTTGGAGGAACAAGAGGGACCCAGGGGAATTGTCTGAGACAGAGTTTCCTGCCTGCAGATACTTAAAGAAGTGAGTACTTGGCAGGTTAAATGAGCTAACTGATTAAATGAAGAAAAGACTCCATTAATGTAAAGATGCTTAACAGAGACAAGCCCATTGCCTTCCAAAAATGCAAAAGTCTGATCTGTAACAGGAGGAGAAAACAAAGGGTCGGCATGCAGGGGGTTAAGAGGGGTAAAGCCTGAAGTCCTGGACAGGGTCCAGATCTGGAGACTGTGTTTCACAATAATATTGTTGGTGTACACAGATGATTGGGTTGTTAGGGGGGAGGCATAAAAGAGACAACAGTGAAGATGAACCACATGAGGCCCTTCAGTCTGAAATCATGATGAGAGTTGATTATCACCACAGTAACGTTTAAATGTTTGGAGCCCAGTGATATCATAAACCAGCAACTGGTTTAAACCATCACTGCTGGTTACACTGGGACTGTGCTGGTTATACTGGGACTCTGCTGGTTATACTGGGACTGTGCTGGTTATACTGGGGCTCTGCTGGTTATACTGGGGCTCTGCTGGTTATACTGGGACTCTGCTGGTTATACTGGGACTCTGCTGGTTATACTGGGACTCTGCTGGTTATACTGGGACTCTGCTGGTTATACTGGGACTCTGCTGGTTATACTGGGACTCTGCTGGTTATACTGGGGCTCTGTTGGTTATACTGGGGCTCTGTTGGTTATACTGGGCTCTGCTGGTTATACTGGGACTCTGTTGGTTATACTGGGACTCTGCTGGTTATACTGGGGCTCTGTTGGTTATACTGGGACTCTGCTGGTTATACTGGGGCTCTGCTGGTTATACTGGGACTCTGCTGGTTATACTGGGGCTCTGCTGGTTATACTGGGACTCTGCTGGTTATACTGGGGCTCTGCTGGTTATACTGGGACTCTGCTGGTTATACTGGGACTCTGCTGGTTATACTGGGACTCTGCTGGTTATACTGGGGCTCTGCTGGTTATACTGGGACTCTGCGGGTTATACTGGGGCTCTGCTGGTTATACTGGGGCTCTGCTGGTTATACTGGGCTTTGCTGGTTATACTGGGACTCTGCTGGCTATACTGGGGCTCTTCTGGTTATACTGGGGTGCATATCCCACTAAAGGGGGTCCGGTGACACCCATGGCACAGGCAACTGGGCATACATATGCTGAGGTGACCTACAGGAAGATCTGACATTCTTCTCTCCTCTAAGGCCTGATATTTAACGATGGTAAATGCCACCAGTGTTTGGCACACAGCTCTGTCTGTCTGTTTAACATGATGATAAGCTGTTGGTGTGTTTGCAGAGATATCGGTAATCTTCTGTTCACATGAGAGCAAACATGAATAACTCTGTAAGCCAGCGTCAGCTGTTGCATAATTTGTGTTGCACAATTTTCTGATCTTACAGAATTGTGGTTAAGTTATATAACAGCATGCTGTTGACAGATAGATTCACACATCAATACAGCTGATACCTGCTCACCTGCTCATGAATGCACTTCGCTCATCAAACAATCACATGGCAGCATCTCAGGGCACAAAGGCATGCAGACATGGGGAAGACAACAGAGGGAGATTTAAGAGACTGAATGCTCTGCTGGGAGCTTCACACCATCTCCAGGGTTCTCAGAGAATGGTCTGAAAAAGAAAAAATATACAGTGAGCAGCAAGTCTTCTGGACAAAGTTTCTTCAGAGGAGCGTTGAGTCCACGCTGCAGTTTATTTTCCAACCAAAGTCATAACTTTGCCCACAGGAAGATGATTAAAGCTCTGTGCAGCAGAGCACCTCTTACACTGTAAATTGTAACATGCCTCAACTTTTTCTTTACCACCGCAATAAAGAAATAAAACATGCTTCCCTCGACAGTCTCACTAACACCGGTGATTCATTTTCCAAGAGAACTGATTGGTCAGGAGGCAGAACTTTTCTACTTGGTGATCTCAATCCGGATAATAACCGGCTCCAAACCAGGTTAGGTTCACAGAGTTTGCTGCCGTGGTGACTGCCTCAGTACTGAGCTGAACCAAAAACACAGAGTTTCCTGTAACCCTGAATCATCTAACTCAGAGTTTTCACTAAACCGGCTCCCTAAAACAGGGCCCAGGAACACTTACATTAACACTTACATTATCATTGAGACGTCTCATCAGCCTGGTTAGGCCCACAATACCACTCTTTACTTTGTACAGGTCCAGGAACCTTGTCATATACTGGTCCAGCCCGGCGATGTAGGGCGAGCAAATTCTGCTTCATTCTGTGGATGTGGATAAAAACAAACAAAAAAGCAAAGAAAAACACAGTCAAAGAGTATACTTTTAATTACTTATCAATATAGACACTTTTCTAAGGACGGTCCACAATGTACTGCTGTGGACAGTATGCAACAAAATGTACTTAAAATACATCAAAAGAAATAAAGTTTTATGTAAATAAAATAAAATAAAGATAAAATTCAGCATGTTAACAACAGTAAAATATTAACAACTTCATACCTATAAAAAACTTTCACAGAGTAAGACAGGTGTTAAAAAAGCATTAACTCAAGAACAACATGTGGCCCTCAGGATGTGTCTGACCGAGCACGTCTGTCACTGCCACCGTCACTACGACGTTAGAGGCTATGCTTTACCCTCCTCCCGCAGCTACCCACAATGCACTTCACAAAAACATGATGACACAAGCGTTTTGTCCCGGCACTGCCTCCAAAATCAAGTTGATATAGAATATTCATTCAGCTGGACTTGATTTTTTTAATTTTGCATTTACTTTGAAGTTGAAACATTTTCAACTAATAATTTCCTGTTATTATAACAGCCTCGGAAATCATTTGTTCTACTGATTTAGGATGATATGTTGGAATAACAAACATGCAAAAACACAGTTTACAGTGTAGGCTCCAGAGTTTTACAGAAAATATTCAATTAAGTTTTAAAAAGGTTGAAGTTTGAAAGTGACAAACTGCCACTGAGAAAGATCTCAAGTACGACCCAAAATTTGGGATGGAAGTAAATTCACTCATCTAATTTGCATACTATGATGTCACCAGTTGGCGGCCATGTTGGAAAATCTATACAAATGAAGTGACTTGAAAGCTTGGACCTCAGGGACTGTAACATCATAGCAGTCATGAAGTCTGGAGTCTGGTTTGGGGTTTCTGCTCTAAGAACTGGTGTCTCATTTTGTCATGATCTTTGAAAAGGAGACTATTTTCCCCTCCCTAGCCGGGGCTCAACAGTGCGAGGAGGTATTTGCATTTGCTATTAAAAATATTACAGTGCGAGTTGTGATCTGCATTTGGTAGCACCCGTGTGATTACGAAAAATGAACGTATAAAACCTGTTTTATCTTGTGTTGAATACGTTGGAAGGTGTGGTCGGTGGTTTTCCTGAACGCAGCCTCAGCTGAAACATGTTCAGCTTTGAAATGTTTGTTTTATTGACCTAACTGCACCGCTAGCTAGCCTTCAGTACACCTGACATGCCTGCACCGCCCTGCGTGAGGTACAGATGAACATAAGCAGGCGCTCCCAAAGCCTCATCTCGACCAATCACAGCACATCAGTGGGACTGGTTGCCGGGCAACAAACATTGACAGAACAGAGAGCGACATTTTAAACTATTTTAGAAGAAAGACGACCAATAACCAAATAACTATGAAGCCTATCAGTTATTATTTCAAAAGACCAACAAAACCAGAACATGTGGACTCTGAACTGAGGCAAGAGGATGAAATGGAGCAAGGAGGTGAAAACGACGGCGAGGAAGAGTTAGCGTTAATGACGCCGCTGCCGTTCCCAGTCGTATGAGGATCAAGTTTAATGCTGACTGGCAGAAAGCATTCCCATGGCTCCTTTACGAGAGCACATCGATGTATTGTTAGTACTGCATGGTGCATAAGAAAACAGCTGGAAAGTCTGTTTTTGTCACTGGCAACCCAAACCTTAAACGAGGTACTGTAGTGAAACACAAGTCATATTATAACACAGTTCAAATAAGCTTAAGTCTGTTGGAGAAAAGTACTGGGTTAGGGTTACTGGTTAATAACAGACAATTGTTATATTATATTCTGTATCAACTTGCTTTTTATACAATTCCTCGGTTGAAGTTTGCACATGAATTCACTTTAACCTCAACTTCAACTTCAACTTCAACTTTATTGTCCCCTGAGGGAAATTTGCTGTGCAAGCAGGTAAAAAGAACATCAATATACAGACACAACAAGTCATTCACCCATAAAAACAAAGGCACAGGACACATTAACAAGAAGAAGCAACTGTGAGCGGACCAGAGATGGAGCCATCCTGACAATTTCAATCAGTGTTCAAGCTGATTCATTTTTCGCATTCAGCTCTGTTATGGCTTGAAAGATAAATGAGGTTTTCATCCTATTTGATTTGGCTACAGGTAGCCTGTATCTTCTGCCAGAGGGCAAGAGATCAAACTCGACATGAAGAGGATGATCAGGACACTGGATGATGTCCTGAGCCTTGGATCTTACTCTCTTTTGAAATAAGTCAGACAGATTAGGCAGTTTCACACCAGTGATTTTACCAGCTACCGTTACAATACGTTCAAGCCTTTTTTTGTCAGCCAAAGCAAGGCTCCCAAACCACCAAATAAAAACAAAGGTGAGAACAGACTCTACCATAGACTTATAAAAAACTGACATCAGTCTACTGCCCACTCCGAATCAGTTTAGTTTTGGGAGGAAGTGAAGCCGTTGTTGACCCTTTTTTAAGACTGAGTCTGTGTTGGCACTGAAAGTCAGCCTGTTGTCTGTGATGACTCCCAGGTACTTACGGCTTTCAGTTCCCTCCACAATTTCACCTTTAATTGTTAAAAAAGGGGGTGACTCAGACTTCCTTCTAAAATAAATATGCATATGCAAATATTTAATTTTAAAAAGGAGTCATCGCACCAGTCTTTAAGTTTATGTTTATGTCACTTTCATGTCTGTGTTTTTTATTCAAATAAATGTAATAGTTCTGCTAAGCAGAAAAGAACTGTTATAAAAACTGTTGGGTTAAAAATAACCCAATTTGGGCTGTTTTATAACCCAACCACTGGGTCATTATAGCACCAACCCAGCAGTAGTTAATTTGACCCAGCAAGATGGGTTGGTCCATTTTAACCCAACAAATGAGTGAAATATTCTCCCCAAATTCTGGATCAAATTAACTGTAAACCTGGGTAAATTCAACCACACATAGAATCCAGAAGCAAGACAGATTTAGCAGTTCACAATAACCAGCTTTATTGAACAGACACAGGAACAGTTGAGTAGAGAGAAGGGATCGAACCCGCGATTCCCTGGAACACGAGACGGTGTCCTCGTCCATTCGGCCACGCAGGAGCCACACACACTAATCGCCACTCACAGTCTATAAAGTGAAGCCGACTTGGACTCAGTTGAATGGTGTTCATTATGTCTTCACGTTACATAAAGATCTCTTTCTTTTATCTCAGACATGTAGATTTTTCACAGACCTTGACATGTAACGGAGCTGACGGGTACTTGGAGCTTGGCGTGGTGTGCGTTGTGTTGGAGCACGTCTGTTGACATGATGAGGTGATGACGTTCGAAGCACAAACAACCCAGGTGCTGAGTCAACCAATGTATGTTGGGTTGATGGATTTGGACTCAGCGCCTGAGTTGCACAAAAATACCATACAAATAACCCATAATGGGTTAAACATTTCATAACCCCGCGGTTGAGTAAATAAAATAACCCAGCTGCTTTAAGTGTGTACAAATGCCTCCTGGTTGACCACATATCTTTGTATTAAAGAAAAACACATGACTTGGTAACTTTTCATTGTGCTACTAAAAATATTTGTGTGCTACTAGATTTTTCAACCTGGTAGCACCGTGCTACTTGGGAAAATGCTAAGCGTCAAGCCCTGTCCCTAGTGTCTCTGTTGTGTCCCCTCCCTCTTGTGTTTTGTCTCTTGTTGGTCTGTGTCTGTCGTCCTGGAGGTCCACACCTGCAGCAGACAAAGCCAGCACCTTTCAGCCACTCATCTCCAGATTGTTCTGTCTACCAGTGTGGTAACTCAGCTCATTCAGGCCAACTTCACTCAGCTAAGGAATCTGAATGTTTTGTTTTCTGACCAAAGACTAATTCCCTGTTGCTCGTACCTCAGGATGACCTCTGCCAAGGATTATCAGAAGGCTTTTGGATCACAACAGCTGCTCTGCAATAACCTCCAAATCTTCATTAAACAACTTAAAACTGGCATTTGAGTCTGTGCGTCTGAGTGTTTGGTCCAGAAGATTATCTGCTTTTCATACAACACATTTGTGATTAAGCTCCAGAATTCAGCATCCAGAAAAGAGACCAGAAATCATGGGCTGAAAATGTGTCAGACACCTGTCTCCTCAATACACCACAGGCTCACCAAAATGTCTGACCCACCTGTGGCACTCTTCCTCGTCCCCCAGTAAACCCAGCCATCATCATCACTGTAATTTACAGGCCGAGCATCAACTTAACTCAAGTTTTTATCTCCCGGCTTCGCCCTCATTTTTCTCATTCCTGCTGACATCCTCATTTTTCACAGTGTTTTGAGTCCCCTCCACAACACTCGCTGATCACTTCCACCCCGGACACGGAGAGACAAGGCGAGGCCATTTCCTCTCCAACAGAGTGATATTTGTCGATATCACAAAGTCTGCCACGATTCGATTTCAATTCGATGTATTTAAGACGATATTCTGTCCTCACTGAACACAATCAGCAACATTTCACCTGAAGCAAGAAAGAAACACAAAGAAATGTTGATATCAATCAATCAATCAATCAATCTTTATTTATAAGGCACTTTTCATACTTAGAGCAACACAAAGTGCCTCACAGAGGCTAAAAACAGCATAAAAACAGAGACACCCCCCCCCCCCCCAAATACAGAGACATATCCAGACACACACTTGCAGACATCAACATACACACACACACACACACACACACACACACACACACACACACACACACACACCTGCGCCCACACACATTCATACTAGCTATAGAGAAAAGAGAGAAAGAGGTACATGGCTGTGCACCGAGGACTGAGGTAAGGAATAAGCTACCTTTGGGGGCCATCAACACTGAGGAGGGCTCCCGGCCCACAAGGAGCACAACCAGAGACTTCCCTGCCCCGCACAGAGATGAGGCCCCACACCACAGTGCAGGGGCCTACGGCCATGCAGGCAGAGCCATCCCCTGGCAGCGGCCCCACAAGTGGACCAGGAGCAGCTCCCAGTGTGGAGAGCCCCCATGAGGAAACACTGGAGCTAAAAACCATCATACTAAAACAATAATAAAAAAATATAAGAAGAGAGATAAAATAACATAAAATGGATAAGTGAAATAACATAAAAAGTTAAGAATTAGATATGATAAGTATTTTGACTAAAAGAATAAATAAGATATACAGTAATACAATAAAACAATAAATAATAAAGGAATAGATAACTTAGTTAAATCAATTAAAAGCTTGATTAAAAAGGTGGGTTTTAAGCCTCTTTTTAAAAGTATCAACAGACTCTGCAGCCCTGAGATTCTCCGGCAGGCTGTTCCACAATCGGGGGCCATAATAACTAAAAGCCGCCTCCCCGTGTGTCTTAGTTCTAACTTTTGGTATGGTTAAAAGGCCAGTGCCAGAGGACCTCAGGGTCCACGAGGGCTGATACGGTAAAAACAGGTCAGATAAATAAGAAGGCCCGAGGCCGTTAAGACATTTATAAACCAGTAAAAGAACCTTAAAATTGATCCTGAAACGCACGGGGAGCCAATGCAGCGATTTTAAAACTGGAGTAATATGTTCCCGCCCTCTGGTCCTCGTCAGCACTCGTGCGGCTGAATTCTGTAATAACTGATAGTTTTATTACTGAAATGTGAACGATGTGCTGACCTTTGGGTCTGATAGTTTATAGAGGATTATAACCATCTGTATGATCTAATCATGTTTAAAATTAAAACAGGTTTAATGCAGGTAAGGAGCTTTTTCACCTCCACAGTTACCTTATGGTTCTGATTGTTCCATTGTAATGTTTGTTTATTATATCAGGTCATGATGCAATGTTATAATACAAATTATTTAATTATTATTTTGTTTCCTTTATTACTGCCATCCAACTTTTGACCATGCTCAAACTAAAAATGTGTGGTTTTGATTTTATTTAAATCAAAACCATAGAGCATGGTCAAAATTAGAATTATTAACTTTACTAATTTACCATTGATGATTTAGTTTTGATGCCTGTTAACCACAGTTTGTGTGTCAGTGTGATCAGACTTTAACTGTTTAATGGTCGGTGTGGAGGAGGAATGACTCTAAGCTCTCACTGTTTTACTTTATAACTTCATGAAATTTCATTAATCAAACTACAGAATCAAATGATGAGGTAACTCACTGCAGTCATGTGATGATGCTCTCCTGTCGTGTGTGCAGCATCCTCTGCTGTCAGATCGACCGTATCTTACCCGGATACAGCAGAGCTGTTTTCTGATTGGCTGATACGTCTGGCTCCCATTTGGCTTAGTGATGCTAACAGCGTCTTGCCACATGTCTGCCTACAGTGGTGTTACTCAATGGGAGCAACACAATACATTTTAAATCAGGAGAAATATCAGGTGTGACGTGTGAGAAAAGGTTCAAATGTTTGAGACTTGAGAGCCTGTGAACTTCAGAACGATGTGTGATTGGGCGGAACCTGTGACACGCATGTCCGGGTCGGATTTCAAAATAAAGGCGTACATTAAAGATGACGATGTTGATCGATGTTTTGAGTTTCCATCGAAGTGACAGGATCATTGCTTAACCAGTCGATGTATCGATCCAGATCGATGGATCGTTCCATCCCTAGTATGACACCAAAATACTTTCTACAAGCATGTAGGCAGTTAGAGGTGATAAAACTCACGAAGCTGTATGGTTGGGAAAGGCAAAGTGACCTTAGAAAAGCAGACTGAGGTGTTGGCTTGTTACGCGGCCACGCCCCCTCCTCTTAGCCAATCACCTGCGATACGATGGACAGAAGCCCAAAAGCCTGAGAAGAGCCTGTTTCTGTGGACGAGACAATCTTTGTTAGTTAGAGAGAAGATCTTTATGCTGCTCAGCGTGTATGTTCAGAGGCCCTGTGAGGAAAGGGCATTAGTTTGATTATTTATTTCTGCTGTTTGTAATTCTGTTCACCCTTTTGGGTGGTTTCTATTTGTTTCTACGTTTTCTGGGTTTATGATAATCCTAGTATTGAGTTTCAGTTTGTGGGTATTTTGTTTTAACCAGTATTTCTTAGTTCACACTTTTTAACCTTATTATTTTAAACTTACTCCCCTTTTCCTTTAATAAGAAATCACTTTCCTTTGACCATTTAAATCTGGTTTATTTATGTTACTTCCCTTTTCTCCAGAGTTCAGAATCATTCCCTCACAGGTTAATACATCAATCTTTATTTGTATAGCTCCAACCAAGTGTTATCTCAAGACACTTTACAATAGAGCATAAACTCTTCATTTTATGGATACACATACGTGCACAGATACATTTATGTTAGGAAATGACCCTCTAGATGTGTAAGTCGGACCCAAAAGCTCAAAGATGGAAGAGGTCGAGTTTTCAATAGTTTTAATGAGGCAGTGACAAAAACAGCTGAGTGGCAAAACGTGAACAGGAGCGGTGGGGAGGGCTCAGTGGAGACCTGAAACAAAGGGAACAGAGAAAAAAGGTTAGTATTAAGTCCACCAAGCAGACCACTAAAGACATAAATAAATCCCAGAGAATGGGGAACAAGCTTAGAGCTAGGGTTATTAACTAAAGTCATGCAGAGAGCACAAACCAGGGTTGTAAGTGCAATCCACCCACGCTGCAGTCATCTGGAGACGGGTTAAAATAGGTGTCGGTGATTGCAGGAGATGAGTGTCAGGTGCGTCTGCTGCAATGCTCCTGGAGCCACGCCTCCACAGGAGAGAGATGAGGGAAGGAGGTGAAGGAGGAGCAAAGTGAGATCCTCACACATTTATACATATAAAGATACACATATACATATATAGATATGGATTAAAAGTGTTGGAACTCTTCTGTAAAAACAAAAAAAAAACATCCCTGAAATAACTGAGAACTGACAAAAGTAATAATAAATACAAATTAACTGAAAATAAACAAATGAAAAACAAATATTATTCAATTATGGTTAAACAGAATAAATACATATATATATATATATATATATACATATATAAAACTCATGAAACTGGCCTGGACAAAAATGATGGTTCCCCTACAAAAGATGTAAAATGATGTGACCACAGGGACATGTTAAACTCAGGTGTGTCCTGTAATTGTCATCACAGGTGTCTTCAAGCTTGTAATCAGTCAGTCTGCCTATTTAAAGGCTGAAAAGTGGTCACTGTGCTGTTTGGTATCATGGTGTGTACCACACTGAACATGGACCACAGAAAGCTACTATTTCCTTTATTAAGAACAAGTGTTACGTATTATGAAGCAAAGTCTTATTATGCTCATTTAGTATTTATTGTTGCATTGTTGTTCTGCAGTTAGCTTGTTATGTTTACATCAGCTGAGAGGGAGGCGGAGTGATTCAGCAGTAATGTGCAGAGGAATACATGACGTGAGTCGGTTAGGCCCAGATAAACTTTTTATTTCCTAAAAGTTTGGCACTTAAAACTACTCATATGTAGCGTCCTCTTAAACTGTGGTGTTATTTTTTGATGGGAGTTCTTGTAGGAGGAGAAAATACTCTTAGTTCCTGGTACGACACTTCCCTGTTTGTGTATCAGACTCTTACAGACTGTGTCTTACTGAGGGAGAGGAGAGAACTTTCTACTGACTTAGTGGACACATGGAACTCAAACAACCACACTTCATAAATAGTGAACTGTCCCTTTAAACTACGTCTAGAGGCACCAGCTGTAAACAGAGAGACCATTTCCTCCACCACTCCCTGTGTGGTCCTGCTTTAAATGCCTTTGAGCCATCAGGTGTTAACCATGGATGTATTATAAGAACTGGATAGCGTGGCTCTGCCTTCTACCATGTAACGGTTTTGAAGCCATAATATCCCCCGTCAGGGCGCCGCCATTGTGCAGCCAGTAGAGAATCTAGACCATATTTCGACGCAGCTGTCATAAACGGTCGCAAAACTCCGCAGCATACGCCGTGCACAATCATTGTGAAGCTGCCGTAAACCGTGGTTATTTTTAAACTCTAATAACTGATGAAAAATAAACGTTTCAGAAAAAAGAGGACTTGGAAAAAATGCAGTCCAATAATACTTTCATATCACCACAGCATACGGATGGGAGAAATATTTCTACAAGGTGTTTTAATTTTTTGAGTTTCACTACAGCCCGTTCAGATGAATGGGGGAGACGGAGAGTTAACCTATACTGCAGCCAGTCACCAGGGGGAGCAGTTTCTGTGGCGGCTTCACAAAAGCCCAGCGACATGGCGTCCATGTTTTTTACATTCTATGGTGTTAACACACCCTTAGAGGCAGCCATCTTGCTTTTGTTACACACACACACACATCTACAAACACACGCATACACATGCTATTGCATCTATTTGGTAGCCTTGACCTGCCTGATTCTGAAATCCTGCGTCTCCGTCTTACCAGCCTCCATTGTCCAACAGTTTCACTCGGCTAAATGCTTAACGGCCAAATCAGGGAAGAGAGGCGGGAGCAGCGGGCGTGACGACAACGTTTAGCCGCTACATATGGTAGGTCAGAGCAGCGCTGCTTGATATGATTGGTCTGTGATGAGTGTGACGAGCCAAACGATCGTCCAATCACAGGCCGCTGTTGTTTTTGAAAGTTCTGTCCCTGAAAACATTTTAGCAGGGCCCCAGATGGATTAGAGAAATATTTCCAGCATGGAGCTGTCCTGTGACGTGTCAGGTTATCTGTTTGGCTCAGTGGTGAAGTTGCCAACTACCATCCTGGTGCTGCAGGTTCAAACCCCGCTGGGACAGACGTACTCACTGGTGTACCACAGCCTTCATGGCTTAAACTTTCAGAGGGAAATTTTAGCAGTTCAGCAGAAGTGTTCATGCATTATTCACATGCTTAGATGTAATAATTTTAACAGACATAAATGCTATTGGCTGTTTTTTTCTACATTTAAATAAAGGGGAGACTTCTGCAGCTCTTCTGAAAACTGCTTCAACTGTCAAGCTCTACACGTTTGGCATATTTACACCTACAGACTGCACTCCTGCTTTAAGAAATTCACCAGTCCCTCTATTATTTTACAGATGCATAAAAACGTACATACATGAACATCATTTTATACAACATACACAAATCAACAGAAAGAATCTGATAAATTCAAAGATAAATAAAATCATAGAAACACATGCACAGATAAAAAAAATGAGTATAATTATTAATCCATACATTTGCACACATTCATCATCAGACATTGATCAATAATCAGATTATTTCTTTAGAATGCATATTTAATAACATATTAAACACTTCTGTTACTGATTACAGTCTTTGTCATATTAGGCCGTACACACTCAACTCTTTTAACGATTGAATGTAACTCCTTCAGGTTGGGCAAACATCTCAGCAGCTTTCTGTGAATATATTTCACATTTATTCATTTTTAGCTCTCTCTCAAAACTTTTAATGTTTTTATTCCACATACTCCAGCTGCAGGCTTTGCCAGGCCGTCCCATATCCATGACCAGGTTTGGGTCTGCAGAGGGTCTCCCCCCCCTCACAAACCAGTCCACTGTCATTCTCTCTGCATCAGTAAAGGCTCAACATGACCCTAAAATAAATAAATAAATAAATAAATAGATAGATAAATATATAAATAAATAAATGAATAACCGTCTCAGAGCTCTGTGCCATCTTCACCAAATCACCAAACAGCCAGCAGAGCCCCTCCCCCATGATGAGGGGGGCAGAGGGGTGTACCTAATAATGCGGCCAGTGGGTGATCATGACCTGACTCTTCTCCCTCATCATGTGTTATGTCACGACGTCAGAACCAATCAGAGCGTGGCGTGAGACGCCATGATCCTCTGACACACACTAATCCCCCCCCCTCCCCCGTCCCATCATAACTGTGTCACCGTGTGTCTGTGTGTGTCTGTGTGTGTGTGTGTGTGTGTGTGTGTTGTGTGTGTGTGTGTGTGTGTGTGTGTGTGTGTGTGGGGGGGGGGGGGGGTCAGTAAAGCTGCTGCGCTCTGATTGGCTGCTGCTGCCTGCTCAGACCTCAGGCCCCGCCCCCTGCTCACAGATGTGTGGGGGTTCAGCAGCTGTGAGTCAGTCCTCCTCCTCCTCCTCCTCCTCGTCTGCTCGCCGCTGCAGTGACACCAGGACTCCAGGTAAGACTCACCTGACTCCTCCCCCATCAGCAGGTACGACCACGGAGGAGTAGCAATGATGCAGACTCCTGCTGAGAGGCCTCGTGCTCCTCAAACTGAGCAGGAGATCAGCTGCTCCTCAGGCAGGGAGAGGAACCCTGATCCCTTTGTCCAAACTCTCCACCCCAATCTGCTCCTCTTTACTCCTGTTGACTCCTCTTTACTCCTGTTGACTCCTCTTTACTCCTGCTGACTCCTCTTTACTCCTCTTCACCACACTCTGCTCCTCTTTACTCCTGCTGACTCCTCTTTACTCCTCTTCACCACACTCTGCTCCTCTTTATTCCTCTTTACTCCTCTTCACCACATGAGGAACAGTTGACCACTCTGCTCCTCCCTGCTCCTCTTTACTCCTCTTTCCATATCTTTACTCCTGTTTACTCCACTCTGCTCCTCCTTAGCAGTGCTGTCCCACTTACTCAGTAGTATTATTATTTATGATAATAACTTTAATTATAATAACTTTATTTATAACAATAACATTATCTATAATAACAATTTTATTTTTAATAATATTATCTATAATAATAACTTTATTTATAATCATAACTTTTCCAAAGTGCTTTGACAAACAGACCAGAACATTCAGAAATTATAATATATAAAAATATGTATTGTATATATTTATTTTGAAGTTCTGTCTCCTTTATTTTAGACTTTTATTTTGAAGTTCTGTCTCCTTTAGTTTAGACTTTTATTTTGAAGCTCTGTCTCCTTTAGTTTAGACTTTTATTTTGAAGTTCTGTCTCCTTTATTTTAGACTTTTATTTTGAAGCTTGATCACCTTTAGTTTAGACTTTTATTTTGAAGTTCTGTCTCCTTTATTTTAGACTTTTATTTTGAAGCTTGATCACCTTTAGTTTAGACTTTTATTTTGAAGCTCTGTCTCCTTTAGTTTAGACTTTTATTTTGAAGTTCTGTCTCCTTTAGTTTAGACTTTTATTTTGAAGCTCTGTCTCCTTTAGTTTAGACTTTTATTTTGAAGCTTGCTGACCTCAGGTTTGATCCTCGACCTTTAAAAGACCAGGATGTCTCTCCTGGAGGATCTGATTCTGTTGATAATGTATCAATAGATCTGAAATCACACTGGAGGCCCATCAGTGCTTTAAAATGAGTCAATTAAATCCTAAATCAGTTCTCAAACTGACAGGAAGTCAGCTGAGGGAGCTTAGACTGTGCTGATGTACTAAAACCAGCTCATTTATTTTAAACTAAACTGGTGTGAGGTGACAAAGAGATCCTGATTTAAAGTGAAGAGGAGCTGCAGGAGTTCAGCCTCCAGAACATTAACATGTGGATTATATTTAAAGGTCTAAAGGGGAGAGTACTTGTTTCAGTCTAAAGAAACAGGAGTGTATGATCGTACTGCGGTGGAGGAGAAGGTCAGAACCAAATGTCACTCCTTCATTTCTGGCTTTTGTTTTGGTGTTTAGTGAAAGTGGAGATAAGACAGTTTTGAATTGTTTAATTGAAGGTCATTCTCTGCCATCCAACAGCTGATGTCCCTAAAGCTGTCCATGACAGCAGCTCGGCCCTGTGGCCTCAGCTCTCAGGAGAAGGTTATATAATAATAATGATATATAATAACAATAACTTTATTAATATAGCACTTTTCAAAACAGAAGGTATATCTGTGTGTCATCTGCATAGCAGTGAAAGGAGACTTGGTGGGGGGGTTAAAGTGATGCTCTGTCCCAAAAAAGATATACAAAACCCAAAACCAGTGAAGTTGGCACGTTGTGTAAATCTTAAAAAAAAAACAGAATACAATGATTTGAAAATCCCTTTCAACTTATATTCAATTGAATACACAGCAAAGACAAGATACTTAATATTCAAACTGAGAAACTTTATTTTCTTTTGCAAATAATCATCAACTTAGAATTTAATGGCAGCAACACGTTGCAAAAAAGTTGTCACAGGGTCATTTTTACCACTGTGTTACATCGCCTTTCCTTTTAACAACACTCAGTAAACGTTTGGGAACTGAGGAGACCAATTTTTGAAGCTTTTCAGGTGGAATTCTTTCCCATTCTTGCTTGATGTACAGCTTAAGTTGTTCAACAGTCCGGGGTCTCCGTTGTTGTATTTTACGCTTCATAATGCACCACACATTTTCAATGGGGGACAGGTCTGGACTACAGGCAGGCCAGTCTAGTACCTGCACTCTTTTACTATGAAGCCACGCTGTTGTAACACGTGCAGAATGTGGCTTGGCATTGTCTTGCTGAAATAAGCAGGGGCGTCCATGAAAAGACGTTGCTTGGATGGCAACATATGTTGCTCCAAAACCTGTATGTACCTTTCAGCATTAATGGTGCCTTCACAGATGTGTAAGTTACCCATGCCTTGGGCACTAATACACCCCCATACCATCACAGATGCTGGCTTTTGAACTTTGCGCCTATAACAGTCTGGATGGTTCTTTTCCTCTTTGGTCTGGAGGACACGACGACCACAGTTTCCAAAAACAATTGTAAATGTGGACTGGTCAGACCACAGAACACTTTTCCACTTTGCATCAGTCCATCTTAGATGAGCTCGGGCCCAGTGAAGCCGGCGGTGTTTCTGGGTGTTGTTGATAAATGGCTTTGGCTTTGCATAGTAGAGTTTTAACTTGCACTTACAGATGTAGACGAACTGTAGTTACTGACAGTGGTTTTCTGAAGTGTTCCTGGGCCCATGTGCTGATATCCTTTACACAGTGATGCCGGTTTTTGATGCAGTACCGCCTGAGGGATGGAAGGTCACGGGCATTCAATGCTGGTTTTGGGCCTTGCTGCTTCCGTGCAGTAATTTCTCCAGATTCTCTGAACCTTTTGATGATATTACGGACCGTAGATGATGAAATCCCTAAATTCCTTGCAATAGCTGGTTGAGAAATGTTGTTCTTAAACTGTTGGACAATTTGCTCACACATTTGTTCACAAAGTGGTGACCCTCGCCCCATCCTTGTTTGTGAATGACTGAGCATTTCAGGGAAGCTGCTTTTATACCCAATCATGGCACCCACCTGTTCCCAATTAGCCTGTTCACCTGTGGGATGTTCCAAATAAGTGTTTGATGAGCATTCCTCAACTTTCTCAGTCTTTTTTGACACTTGTGCCAGCTTTTTCGAAACATGTTGCAGGCTTCAAATTCCAAATGAGCTAATGTTTGCAAAAAATAACAAAGTTTACCAGTTCAAACATTAAGTATCTTGTCTTTGCTGTGATTTCAATTGAATATAAGTTGAAAAGGATTTGCAAATCATTGTATTCTGTTTTATTTACGATTTACACAACGTGCCAACTTCACTGGTTTGGGGTTTTGTAATTGTCAATATAATGGAAGTTGTGGGTGGGGCAGATGGACTGGAGCCGGGTATGGAGACTGAGGTGTCATGGGTGGCCGTAGCAGGGGCTGCAAAGGGGGAGACTGGGCCAGCCAGTCTTACCGCTGGTGAGGTAGGCTGTACAGTCATCCCGCTCCCACTCAAAATCACTGAGAGATGACTACAAAAATGGACGCATCTGTTCATCTGGTTGTTTAACACAGCTGAAAATGATCACCTATTAATGTCGTTCCCACTGCTGTTACTTTTTTTCCCGTCCCGATCACGGGATTAATTAAAAAATGACTCCCATCCCGTGGGATTCCTGCGGTAATCACGTGACCCACGGGAATTCCCGAAAAATGTCTTCCCCTTGTCCCAACTCCAACATGGGATGGAGCGCCTGGTGGCGTTTGCTTCATGGTCACTTATTCAAGCTAAGCAAAAGTACTCGTGGAGGAGTGGGAGGCTCTAGCCTTCGTCTGGGCATGTGAGCGGTGGCAAATGTATTTGTATGGGTGGCACTTTACACTACGAACAGACCACCCGTGTGGTCACAGATGTTCTCTGCTCCCTGTTTGCCCACTGGGGCGTGCCTGACCCCATCACCACCGACATCGGACCCCAGTTTATCTCAGCTGACTTCATGGCCTACATGGCAGAGAGGGGGACTGTACACCTTAGAACATCCCTATACCACCCTCAGGCCAATGGGGTTGTGGAGAGGTTGAACCGGACCCTTAAAAATGGGCTTAGAGCACACCTGGCAGACCGCCCTCCATCTGTATTGGCACTGCAGAACATCTTGGTTCACTGTAGAGCAACAGCACATGTCACAAAAGGCTCTTCTGATGCTCAGAGGAGACCTGCAGCTTCCCTTGGACCACCTTTACCCCCCATGAGGAACAGTGGACCACCTTCACCCCCCATGAGGAACAGTGGACCACCTACACCCCCCATGAGGAACAGTGGACCACCTACACCCCCCATGAGGAACAGTGGACCACCTACACGCCCCATGAGAAACAGTGGACCACTTACACCCCCATGAGGAACAGTGGACCACCTTCACCCCCCATGAGGAACGGTGGACCACCTAAACCTCCCATGAGGAACAGTGGACCACCTACACCCCCCATGAGAAACAGTGGAGCACCTACACCCCCCATGAGCAACAGTGGACCACCTACACCCCCCATGAGGAACAGTGGACCACCTACACGCCCCATGAGAAACAGTGGACCACTTACACCCCCATGAGGAACAGTGGACCACCTTCACCCCCCATGAGGAACAGTGGACCACCTTCACCCTCATGAGGAACAGTGGACCACCTAAACCTTCCATGAGGAACAGTGGACCACCTACATCCCCCATGAGGAACAGTGGACCACCTACACCCCCCATGAGGAACAGTGGACCACCTTCAGCCCCCATGAGGAACAGTGGACCACCTACACGCCCCATGAGAAACAGTGGACCACTTACACCCCCATGAGGAACAGTGGACCACCTTCACCCCCCATGAGGAACAGTGGACCACCTAAACCTCCCATGAGGAACAGCGGACCACCTACACCCCCCATGAGGAACAGTGGACCACCTACACCCCCCATGAAGAACAGTGGACCACCTACACCCCCCATGAGGAACAGTGAACCACCTTCATCCCCCATGAGGAACAGTGGACTACCTACACCCCCCATGAGGAACAGTGGACCACCTACACCCCCCATGAGGACTACCTACACCCCCCATGAGGAACAGTGGACCACCTACACCCCCCATGAGGAACAGTGGACCACCTACACCCCTCATGAGGAACAGCGGACCACCTACACCCCCCATGAGGAACAGTCCTGCAGCAGCGTTCATCCCAGGAGAGAAAGTGACAGAGCAGCACCCCCCTACAGGGAAACGGTTTGACAAACGGTATTGTGTGAGACACCTTTCAATTACAGTGTAAGACCTCGTCCTGCCCGGGCCTGCAAGAGACCCCCTTACCTCAAGGACTACTGTCTTTTAGAAACAGCAGTTTAGACTAGGGCGCAATCTGTGATGTGGCTACTAACTATAAACCACAAGGCTGTGCGGGTAAATCAGAAGTTTACCTGATATTCTCTTATTCAGCAGTACTGTCTTACTCAGGAGTATTGTCTTATTCAGGAGTACTGTCTTACTCAGGAGTATTGTCTTATTCAGGAGTACTGTCTTACTCAGGAGTATTGTCTTATTCAGGAGTACTGTCTTACTCAGCAGTATTGTCTTATTCAGCAGTACTGTCTTACTCAGCATTACTGTCTTACTCAGGAGTATTGTCTAACTCAGCAGTATTGTCTTACTAAGGACTATTGTAATGATCAGCAGTATTGTCTAACTCAGCAGTTATGTCTTACCCAGGAGTATTGTCTTACTCAACAGTATTGTCTTAGCAGTACTGTCTTACTTAGCAGTATTGTCTGACTCAGCAGTACTGTCTTACTCAGCAGTATTGTTTTACTCATCAGTACTGTCTTACTCAGCAGTACTGTCTTACTTAGCAGTATTGTCTTACTCAGCAGTATTGTCTTACTCAGCAGTATTGTCTTACTGAGCAGTATTGTTTTACTCATCAGTACTGTCTTACTTAGCAGTATTGTCTTACTCAGCAGTACTGTCTTACTCAGCAGTATTGTCTTACTGAGCAGTATTGTTTTACTCATCAGTACTCTTTCTCAGCAGTATTGTCTTACTCAGCAGTATTGTTTTACTCATCAGTACTGTCTTACTCAGCAGTATTGTCTTACTCAGCAGTATTGTTTTACTCATCAGTACTGTCTTACTCAGCAGTATTGTCTTACTCAGCAGTATTGTCTTACTTAGCAGTATTGTTTTACTCATCAGTACTGTCTTACACAGCAGTATTGTCTTACTCAGCAGTACAGTCTTACTTAGCAGTATTGTTTTACTCATCAGTACTGTCTTACACAGCAGTATTGTCTTGCTTAGCAGTATTGTTTTACTCAGCAGTACAGTCTTAAACAGCAGTATTGTCTTACTTAGAAGTATTGTTTTACTCATCAGTATTGTCTTACACAGCAGTATAGTCTTACTCAGCAGTACAGTCTTACTTAGCAGTATTGTCTTACTCAGCAGTATTGTCTTACTTAGGAGCATACTAATAATCAGCAGTATTGTTTTATTCAGCAGTATTGTCTTACCCAGCAGTATTGTCTTACTCAGGACTATTGTAATGATCAGCAGTATTGTCTAACTCAGCAGTAATGTCTTACCCAGGAGTATTGTCTTACTCAACAGTATTGCCTTACCAGTATTATCTTACTCAGCAGTATTGTCTTATTCAACAGTATTGTCTTAGCAGTATTATCTTACTCATCAGTATTGTCTTACTCATTGGTATTGTCTTTCTCAGCAGTATTTTCTTATTCAGCAGGATTGTCCTACTCAAGAGTATCGTCTTACTTAGCAGTATTGTCTTACTCAGCAGTATTTTTTTACTCATCAGTACTGTCTTACTCAGCAGTATTGTCTTACTTAGCAGTATTGTTTTACTCATCAGTACTGTCTTACTCAGCAGAACTGTCTTACTTAGCAGTATTGTTTTACTCATCAGTATTGTCTTACTTAGCAGTATTGTCTTACTCATCAGTACTGCCTTACTCAGCAGAATTGTCTTACTCAGCAGTATTGTCTTACTTAGCAGTATTGTTTTACTCATCAGTACTGTTTTACTCAGCAGTATTGTCTTACTCAGGAGTATTGTTTTACTCAACAGTACTTTCTTACTCAACAGTATTGTCTTACTCAGCAGTACTGTCTAACTCAGCAGTATTGTCTTACTCAGCAGTATTGTCTAACTTAGCAGTATTGTTTTACTCATCGGTACTGTCTTACTCAGCAGTATCGTCTTACTCAGCAGTATTGTCTTAATCAGCAGTATTGTTTTTATCAGTAGTATTGTCTTACCCAGCAGTATTGTCTAACTCAGCAGTTATGTCTTACCCAGGAGTATTGTCTTAGCAGTAATATCTTACTCATTGGTATTGTCTTACTCAGCAGCACTGTCTTACTCAGCAGTATTGTCTTACTCAAGAGTATCGTCTTACTCAGTAGTATTGTCTTACTCAGCCGTATTGTCTTACTTAGCAGTATTGTTTTACTCAGCAGTATTGTGTTACTCAAGAGTATTGTCTTACTCAGCAGTATTATCTTACTCAGCCGTATTGTCTTACTCAGCAGTATTGTGTTACTCATCAGTACTGTCTTACTCAGCAGGATTGTCTTACTCAGCAGTATTGTCTTACTTAGCAGTATTGTGTTACTCAATAGTATTGTCTTATTTAGCAGTATTGTTTTACTCAGCAGTATTGTATTACTCAAGAGTATTGTCTTACTTAGCAGTATTGTCTTACTCAGCAGTATTGCCTTATTCAGCAGGATCGTCTTACTGAAGAGTATCATCTTACTTAGCAGTATTGTCTTACTCAGCAGTATTGTCTTACTCAAGAGTACTGTCTTACTCAGCAGTATTGTCTTACTCAAGAGTACTGTCTTACTCAGCAGTATTGTCTGACTCAGGACTGTTGTAATGATCAGCAGTATCGTCTTACTCAGCAGTATT
This sequence comes from Scarus forsteni, assembly GCA_036419115.1. Lineage (NCBI taxonomy): Eukaryota > Metazoa > Chordata > Actinopteri > Labriformes > Labridae > Scarus > Scarus forsteni. The sequence continues at coordinate 75,277 of JAZDUH010000396.1, forward strand.
GTTTTACTCAGCAGTAGTGTCTTACTCAAGAGTACTGTCTTACTCAGCAGTATTGTCTTACTCAAGAGTACTGTCTTACTCAGCAGTATTGTCTTACTCAAGAGTATTGCCTTAGCAGTATTGTCTTACTCAAGAGTATTGCCTTAGCAGTACTGTCTTACTCAGCAGTATTGTCTTACTTAGCAGTATTGTCTTACTCAGCAATATTGTGTTACTCAAGAGTATCGTCTTATTTAGCAGTATTGTCTTACTCAGCAGTATTGTTTTACTCATCAGTACTGTCTTACTCAGCAGTACTGTCTTACTTAGCAGTATTGTCTTACTCAGCAGTATTGTCTTACTTAGCAGTATTGTCTTACTCATCAGTACTGCCTTACTCAGCAGAATTGTCTTACTCAGCAGTATTGTCTTACTTAGCAGTATTGTTTTACTCATCAGTACTGTTTTACTCAGCAGTATTGTCTTACTCAGCAGTATTGTTTTACTCATCAGTACTTTCTTACTCAACAGTATTGTCTTACTCAGCAGTACTGTCTAACTCAGCAGTATTGTCTTACTCAGCAGTATTGTCTAACTTAGCAGTATTGCTTTACTCATCGATACTGTCTTACTCATCAATATCGTCTTACTCAGCAGTATTGTCTTAATCAGCAGTATTGTTTTTATCAGTAGTATTGTCTTACCCAGCAGTATTGTCTAACTCAGCAGCTATGTCTTACCCAGGAGTATTGTCTTAGCAGTAATATCTTACTCATTGGTATTGTCTTACTCATTGGTATTGTCTTACTCAGCAGTACTGTCTTATTCAGCAGGATTGTCTTACTCAAGAGTATCGTCTTACTCAGTAGTATTGTCTTACTCAGCCGTATTGTCTTACTGAGCAGTATTGTTTTACTCAGCAGTATTGTGTTACTCAAGAGTATTGTCTTGCTCAGCAGTATTATCTTACTCAGCAGTATTGTCTTACTCAGCAGTATTGTGTTACTCATCAGTACTGTCTTACTCAGCAGTATTGTCTTACTCAGCAGTATTGTCTTACTTAGCAGTATTGTGTTACTCAGCCGTATTGTCTTACTTAGCAGTATTGTTTTACTCAGCAGTATTGCATTACTCAAGAGTATCGTCTTACTTAGCAGTATTGTCTTACTCAGCAGTATTGCCTTATTCAGCAAGATCGTCTTACTGAAGAGTATCATCTTACTTAGCAGTATTGTTTTACTCAGCAGTATTGTGTTACTCAAGAGTACTGTCTTACTCAGCAGTATTGTGTTACTCAAGAGTACTGTCTTACTCAGCAGTATTGTCTTACTCAAGAGTACTGTCTTACTCAGCAGTATTGTCTGACTCAGGACTGTTGTAATGATCAGCAGTATCGTCTTACTCAGCAGTATTGTTTTACTCAGCAGTATTGTCTTACTCAAGAGTACTGTCTTACTCAGCAGTATTGTCTTACTCAAGAGTACTGTCTTACTCAGCAGTATTGTCTTACTCAGCAGTATTGTCTGACTCAGGACTATTGTAATGATCAGCAGTATTGTCTTACTCAACAGTATTGTTTCAGCAGTATTGTCGTAGTAGTATTGTCTTACTCAGGATGGTTGTACTTTAACACACTCCCCTCATCAGAGTGTGGTGGATGGTTTGGTGGCGTGTCGTCCATATTGACTCTTCGATTGGTGTGGCCCTGGAGCTCAGCTGCTGCTCTGGCTCGTCGATGTCGGTGTTTCGTGCCAGATTCCAGCAGAGCAGATATTGACGTGTTTGCTCCAGATTCAGCAGTGAGCCTCGTTTCATCATCAGAGCGTGTCGATTCATCTCTGATCTTTTCAGAGTCTCTGCGGAGCGTCTTCTCCTCGATGTGACCCAACGTCCTCCTCAAACTGAAGCCTCCTCGTCGTTTCTGCTTCTACATCTCGTCTTCAACACATGTTTTTTTGTTTTAATCAGCATGAAAGTTTCGTGGTCTCTCTTTATCTGGTTTAATCCTCATGTAGTTAGCTTCCTTCACTGTCTTAAACTTTAGCTATTCTTGTTTGTGCTTTATTTGGTTGCATGTTTGCTGTGCTTTTATGTCCTAAAAGTTCTCTTTAACAGTTTGGTTTGTCTGTTTTTTTACATTTTTTCCCATTTTGATTCAGAAGCTACTGGGCAGCACTTTGGTGAACAGGTTTTTTTAATGGCTGGGTATAACTCATAGTGCACTCCTACGAGCAAATTAAAGATGGACTCGGCTAATAATGCTCTAAAAACATGAAACAAAAGCTATAATGGCTCCAACTTCTGAGTAAAAGTTATAAACCTTTAATATGAGTCTCCAACAGTACGATCCTTCAAACCTTGTTGTTCCTGTTTTTTGTTTTTATAAAACAGGAATGCATTATGCAGATCTGCATTAATAAGTCTGTTTAAGAGTCTCAACCCGATGTGATGTGATGTGATGTTGTTACTGTGGGACTGTCTGGTTTGTTAAATGACATTAAAAGAATCTTTAAACTCCAACCTGTAATCAAACTCTAATCAGGTAGAGAGAACTACTCAAGTACAGTCCATTAACCACCCTCAGATGGCTGCAACCCTCGCCCAGGCCCTGCTCGGAGGTGTTAGCATGCAGCTGCTATGTGATTCAGTCCAGACCCTGTGCCTTTAGATCCTGTTACATGGAGTGGGTGTGTGGGCAGTAGGTCCTTGGGCAGGATAGTCGCCCTTGGACGGAGCATGAGTGCACGTGAACATGAGCCGTTAGATTTCAGAAAGGTTCAGACTGAAGCTGTTGGTTGAATCAGTTTGTAAAGAGTTCATATAAATTCAGCCAGTTCACCACAGTCATGGAGATGCAGGGCATTGGGGGAAGGGGCGGAGCTTCAGGTGCTGTAAACAAAGGTGCTCAGATGGAGTTAAGCAGAGATGCCATCAGCTAACGGTCAGTGTGATCAGAGCCTCATTAATGGTTAATGGACTTGAGCTTATAGCTCTTTTCTAGTCTTTGACTACTAAAAGCTGCTTTACACTGCAGGTCACACCTACCCATTCACACCCATTCACACCCATTCACACCCATTCACTCACGCTTCCATGGGTAGTTTTCATCAATCTGATTGAAATCGATCAGATTTAAGTGAATCTGATTTGATCTGTTTACATGAACGTTGAGTTCAGTCCGTGTTAGCATGGCCCCAGCTGAATCTGATTGGATTGTTTTCTTTGACATGTGCAGAAGGTCACTCTGCCACTACCTGCAAATGCATAAGAGAAGAAGAGGTGCACTTCCTGCTTCCTGTTTACCTCTAGAAAGATGGATCCACGTTGTGTTTTGTTGGGGACGCTTATTGTGTTATGGTTACATTTATTTGAGGCTCTGAAGTCATTCGTAACTCTCGCAGGGTTTCTGTTAAAAAGTTTGTTTCCTCCAGCGTCCAGTTCTTCTGTTTGTTCGTCATGTTTGTTTGAGCACGCTCTGCGTACGTCACTACGTGCCTCTTACGTACTACAGAGCACCTACAGACTGAACAATCCTCTCTATCAACCCAATCCACTCCACTCAGCTGTTTACAAGCAGCATGGAGCGGATTATCAATCGGCGTAGACTACCTCTTACAATCAGATCCGGGTGAATCCGATTGGCTAAGGTGTTTACATGACACATTTATAACCTGATTGTTAACAGGATTTTCTGACCCATGTAAACGGGGCCACAGATGGTTCAGTCACCTGGACATGCTCATGATAGGTTAAAGGTCAAGCCCTCCTCACTGGTGAAGGACTGGTGACACATACGTCCTATCTGCTGTGTGGTGCCTCTAGTGGACACCAGAGGAGCTGTCAGCTTGGTGCTTCAGCACTGGCTTCTTTATGAGCTGCCTACATGCACAGATGGGTGCAGTCACTGCTCTCAGAGATCTGTCTCCTCCACCCTGAGACTGATGCTCACCGGCTCACCGCTGATCGATGCTTCTCCAATCACGGAAAGGGTGAGGCGTCGTGAGCGTGCTGGCCTGGCCCACTTCCTGTCAGGGGGGGGCTTCACATGCTGCTGCAGAGAGAGAGAGTCGATGTTTCTGTTCCGCTCTGTTTCACACTGCTCACATCAGAGCGAGTCGATACTTCCTCCCTCCCTCTCCCTCTCACACTCCTCGCTGCCGTTGGGTGGAGGTGGCCGGCTGGAGATGATCTCCTTCTGGCTGCTGTGCTGGAAGCTGCTGGTAGGTGCACGCACACACACTCTGCTGCTGCTGGGAGTCGAGTGTTATATAACAGAATAAGACGATTGGGCAGGATAACGTAGATCTGCATGAACACAGAGCAGTCTGTAAGGAGAGAGGGCAGAGTTAGACCATACAGAAGCTAACAGAGGCTGTAGCACATGGAGGATAAAGTCTCATCCTCACAGCTCAGCGGTGACGTGATCTCCAGCTGTTTGTTTTAATAGCAGCCAGTGTGGTCAGGATGTCTGGTCCTCAGCTCATACAGGTGCTGATGAGTCCTGATCATGTCTAAGCGTCAGCCTCTAGAGTTTTAAATAAAGCCAGAGCCAAAGCTCCACAATCTGCAGTTCCTCAAACCACCACGAGGAAACCTCAAAGCTCCAAGACTGTGTGGTGAACAGCTTCAGAGAAGAGTGTGTCCACCCATGAGTCTCTACAACAACTGTTCCTGCAGGTGATGGAGCTTTAAATTCACAACATGAGGACTTTGGACGAGCTCATTTCTGTATCACGATGCAAATCCAAGGAGTGAGTGCTGTTGCAAAGAGAACTGAAGCCTGGTGCTCACATCGTACTGAGGCGTTTGTCCTTTTCTGACCCTTTCAGCCATTTGGATTTATGATGCCATATCTCAATATGAAAAAGTGTTCAAAACTATTTATGGAACTATTTTTATGAAGCTTGAGTGTAGGGTTTGGGGATTTGCCACCTGGTAGTAATTGTACTGCAAGCTAAAGGGTGTAAAATGTATTCCAAATATCTGTCTGCTGTGGTGGACACCATGCATGAAAGGGTTAAAATATCTGAATGCTAACGTCACTGTGCAGACCTCCATCACAGAGGAGGTCTGGATCTCTGATAACTGAAGCCCTGAAGAGTTTTACAGGCATCAGAGAGGTGGAGACAGTCCCTGTTGTAAACTTTTCAAAACCTGAACATTCATTTAAAAACTGAAGAGCACAGTTGAGTTGGTGCCATGACCAACATTCACTGAAAATGTCTCAGAAATCTGCCACAAACTTTAAAGATATCTTACCGACAGGTGGACACAGACTATTACGAGAAGAGCAATGAGATTTGCCGTAATAAACTCCAGTGTTTGTGACATCAGTCTGGATCAGCTCCAGCTGAAATGAACCCTGATGATGTAAATTTATTACATATATTATCATGTAAATTTTGAAGTGAATCCATCAAGTGATGTCAGAGATATAACTTTTTAAAATACAGCCCAAAGTTGTAGGATTTATTGCAAATTTTTTTAACTTTCTGCATCCAGACAAAAATTTAGATCCCTGCTGAAATGTAATGGGATCTTCCCTCCAAACAAAACCTCTGGTTAAACGTTCATCTACATTAATCCAGTACTTTCCAGCTAATCTTGCTAACACACAAACAAGCAATAATCATGGTGTATCTGTGAAATTAAACAGATAAATATTCATAAATGTTCACAAATATTCATGCTCATAGAGCTATCTTGCTTAAAAATACAGTTTAGCCTTTTTATTTATACAAATATATTTGGGTTGAAATAGATGTTACTATAGCTAATAATATTAGAATGGAACATACAACATCTACCTCTACAGCATGTGTGCCCTAACACTCATAATAGTAAGGTAACAATAAAACATCTTAGTTATTCATATGATTCTCTATAGGCTCATTTTACATCTTTTATTGATGTCAAGGGTTATTCAGACAAAGAAAGGCCCAAAGGCCCACACCAAAATATATTATAGTACCAGATATTTAGCTACCAAATTACCAGTATTTTCATGGACAATGAAGCCTGGCAAGGTAACCAAGAGAAAAGAGGAAACAATACATGACATTTAATCGATTTTAGAGTAATTTACAATTGATTTATGGCATCAGGACCGGCCCTAGCATGGAGCCTGTATAAAGACAGCTTACACACAACAAGGGATATTTATATGTATATATATATATGTATATATGTAGTATGTTGGGGTGCTTTTGATGAAAAGTCTTTAAAACCACAAAGTTAATGAGGGCTGGGGAGTTAGGGTTAGGGTTAGGTAAAAATATATACATGAGAGAAAAGTGACAACATTGATTTTTAGGCGTTGTTATTTCACTGATGTGTCTGAAGCTGCTAGCTTGTTATGTTTACATCAGCTGAGAGGGAGGCGGAGTGATTCAGCGGAGGGATACATGACGTGAGTCGGTTAGGTCCAGATAAACTTTATATTTCTGAAAAGTTAATGCACTTAAAAACACATATGTAGCGCCCTCTTGAACTGTGGTGTTATTCTTTGATGGGAGTTCTTCCTTAGTCCCTGGTACCATACTTCCCTGTTGGTGTATCAGACTCTTACAGACTGTGTCTTACTGAGGGAGAGGAGAGAACTTTCTACTGCATCTGATGGACTTAGTGGACACATGGAGCTCAAACAACCACACTTCAAAAATACTGAACTGTCCCTTTAAGACAGATCGTTAAAATAGTTAACCACAGAGTTTGAACTTTGTTGAATCTCGTCTTCTAACCATCAGACTCTGGTGTGAATGGGCCTGGTTCCTGTTCAAGCTGACATCAGGTGAGGGGGGTGCACCCTTAGATGGTGGCCAACCAATCACAGGACCTCCTAGAGAGACAGACAACCCCTACGCTTACACTCATACCTTAGAGTCAGCAGGTAACCTAACAAGCCTTTCATCTGTCTGTGGGAGGAAGCTGGAGGACCCAGAAAACCTCATGCAGGTACAGGGAGAACATGCAACCTCCATTCAGAAAGACCCTGGTCGACACAGGGAGTGGAACCAGCAACCCTCCTGCTTTGAGCCACTTATCAAAACCACGCTGCACAGTTTGACTTTAAATGAATTTAAATGATTTATCTGTTACAGTTTATTTGACTTGTTTGCTTCAGGTTTAATCAAAGTTTAACGATGGTTATTGCTGTTTCTGCTCTCTCAGAAACAAACTCCTTCTGCTTTTAGGCCCACTGTTACCATGGCAACACCTCCAACCTGTCCCCTGCACATGCCTGAAACCCACATCCCATAATAATCTGCTAACCCACTCACAGCCGACGCAGCGTCACCATGCCGACCATCAGCAGGCTGCTGTAGCTGTGATGATGTGTGATAGTAAATCCTGATTAGTTCATGTTTCCACTAAAGCAGAGATTATAATTACCCACAATGCATCAGTATACAGGACTGAAGTCAGTCTGTAACGCTGAAGGTGATGATAAAAATATCCTGTGTGTGTGCAGCCTGCAGCATCTCTGTTTGTAGGTCAGACTGTTCAGACTGACAAACATCTAAAAATAAAAGGAAATAAAAAAATCAAAATATAAAAGAAGACAAATAACTGGGACAACGACAAGAAAGACTGACCAACTGAATCTGTTAACACTAACCGTTAGAAGAAATAAGATGTGACACATTGATGTATGACTAAACCAGAAAAACATTTCCTTGTAGCAAATGTGTTGAAATGCTGAGTCTGAATGCAGAAAATGTGAAATGAAAAAGCTAAAAGCGATGCAAACTAAGCTGAAAATGTGACACCAACAGTTGGAAGTGAAGCTGAAAACTGCAACATGTGGAATAAAAATGTTTAAAGTTGTGAAAGAAAGCTAAAAATAAATAACTGTGAAATAAAACTGCAGAAAGCTGCTGAAATGTTTGCCCACCTGGAGAGAAGATCTCATCAGAGGTTGAATGAGTTAAATGGGTAAGGCCTAAAATGACAAAGACTGTAATCAGGGTTAGGGTTTAGTTTTAAATATGTTATTAAATATGCATTCTGAAGAAAGAATAAAGATTATTGTACAGAAGTGACAACCTGTGACTGACAGGAAAGCAGCAAAAGCTAAACAACAGTCTGTACCAGACACACTGATGACGAGTACAAGCACCTGATCTGGGATTTGAACCACAGGAGGGAGAGTCAGCAACGTCACCGCTAAGCCACAAGGCGGCCTGCAGGACAGGACCACAGTCCTTAATGTTACTCTAGAGAGCACTGAGGAGGAGTCTTTAGGTTAAACAGGCTGTCGCTGTTGTGATAGCATTCAAGTAGCTAGGTACTCCTGGGTACACGAGCTGTCGCCGTGCCAAACTTATTAAAGTAGGAGGACAATACGTTGGCACGTGGACTCAGCTTTTCAACTTAATAACTGATGAGGAAAGTGAGATAATGTTGCTGAATTCATTTTAACCCCTACTGTGCTGAAGGGCAATCTTCATTTATTAGTACCAGAATCAGAAATGTTTTTGATTGCAACACATACAAGGACAGTCTTCATAAACACAACATACACCTGCTGACAAAGTTCTTGGTACTATTCAGTTGAAGAAAGAAACCCACAATGGTCCCTGAAATGACGTGAAACTGACAAAAGTGATGAGCAAATAAAAGTAAATGTTAATGGTGTCTTCTCCAGACTGCATGTTTCAGCTCCTTCCACAAATGTTCAGCAGGATTTAGATCAGGGATCATAGAAGGCCACTTCAGAATAGTCCAGTGTTTTGTTCTGATCCATTCTTGGATGTTTTTAGCTGTGTGATTGGCTCATTATCCTGTTGGAGGACCCATGACCTGTGACTGAGACCAAGCTTTCTGACACTGGGCAGCACATTTCACTCCAGAATGTCTTGATAGTCTTGAGATTTCATTGGACCTGCACAGATTCAAGACATTCTGTGTCAGATGCAGCAAAGCAGCCCCAGAACATAAGAGAGAGAGAGAGAGAGAGAGAGAGAGAGAGAGAACATAGAGCTGATGTGACTTACCAAAAAGCTCCAGTTTTGTCTCATCTGTCCAAACGACATTCTCCCAGAAGCTTTGTGGCTTGTCAATATGCATTTTGGACAATTCCAGTCTCACTTTTTTATGATTTGGTTTCAACAGTGATGTCCTCCATTCAGTCCACTTTGGCTCAAACAGTGATGTCCTCCATTCAGTCCACTTTGGCTCAAACAGTGATGGATGGTGTGATCTGACTCTGATGTAGCTTGACTTTGGAGTTCTCCTCTAATCTCTTTGAAGTTGTTCTGGGCTCTTTGGTTTCCATTTGTATTCTCCGTCTCTTCAGTTTGTCATCAGTTTTCCTCCTGCAGCCACGTCCAGGGAGGTTGGCTACAGTCCTGTGGACCTTAAACTTCTGAATAATCTGTGCAGCTGTAGTCACAGGAACATCAAGCTGCTTGGAGATGGTCTTATAGCCTTTACCTTTAACATGCTTGTCTATCATATTATTTCTAATCTCCTGAGACAGCTCTCTCCTTAGCTTTCTGTGCTCCATGTTCAGTGTGGTACACACCATGATACCAAACAGCACAGTGACCACTTTTTAGCCTTTAAATAGGCAGACTGACTGATTACAAGCTTGAAGACACCTGTGATGATAATTACAGGACACACCTTAGTTTAACATGTCCCTATGGTCACACCATTTTCAATCCTTTGTAGGGGTACCATCATTTTTGTCCAGGCCAGTTTCATATTTTTTTTTTTATATAATTCTGTTGAACAACAATTCAAAAACAATGTCTGCTTTTCATGAGTTAATTTTTGGTTAATTTTTAATTATTGTTACTTTTGTCAGTTTGAAGTTATTTCACAGACCACTGTGAGTTTTCTGAATGGTATCAAGAATTTTGTGAATCTGTGTATATATAACATGTCACAACTCAGTAACAGATACAAATATCTGTCATATTTACAGCTGTTGTTAGAAAAGAAAAACTTTTGTGCATGGCTAAAATCGTGTTGTACAATGGGATAGTGAAGACATTTAACTCCTGTAAATGGTGACTGCAGATGAACAGAAGCTGCTTCTGTGATAGTTCATCTTGGTCCACAGCACTGGGTGTGTGGGTGAAGGAAGGGAGGTAAGAGGAGACAAGTGGACTAAAGTAAGAACTAAAGTTAGAGACAGATCCATGAACCATAGACCTGTCGTCTGATTTATTAGAGGTTAGCCTCTTGAGATGCTACATCTGGTTTTCAAGAGGGTCCTCATGTCTGAATGGTTGTGGTGATCATTTTATAGAAGTATAATCTTAGATATTCTTACTGAAAATAAGAATTTATGGTAGTGACGAACTCATGGAGCCCAGACCACAAGGTCATCCCTACCATATTTGTCTCTGTTAAGTATAAATGTGTTAAAGGCCTCTTGAGATGTGACATCCCATTTTCAGAGGGACCTCATGCCTATGTGATAAAAAAGTAGATACTGTAGATGTAACGATCATGGATATGGAGATCATGCTAATATCTACATGAACAGCTATAATGATAATGGGAATGGAATGTTCCTAATGAAATGGCCAAATATGTGTCATGTCTGTAATTGTAGTTTTTGAGGCTTCATGACTCCACAGCAGCAGGCAGTCTACACCAAGGATCCCAGACCACCTACAAGACCAGAGCCAGAGACGAGTACAGGAGCAAACAAAAGGGGCAAAAGCAGATGCAGAGAGAGAGAGAGAGAGAGAGAGAGAGAGAGACCAATGTGCCAGATCCGCCTGGCAGTCTAAGCCTATTGCATCTTACCTATGAGTCTAAACTCTGGGCTACAAGCTGGTCCCTAACTGAAAGCTTTATCACAGAGGAATGATTTAAGTCTAACCTTAAAGGTAGAGAAGGAGTCTGACTCCCGAACTGTGGTCGGTAAATGGTTCAAGAGACGAGGAGCCTGATAACTGAAGGCTCTACCTCCCATACTACTTCTACTGACTGATGGTACCACAAGTGTAATGTTCTAGAGGGGTTGTACGGCACTACAAGCTCTTTAAGATAGATTGGTGCCTGTCAACTGAGAGCTTTATAGGTGAGGAGAAGAATTTTGAAATCAATTCTAGATTTTATTGAAGCCAATGCAGAGAAGCTAAAACAGGAGTAATGTGGTCTCTTCTCCTCATTCTAGTCAGTACACGTGCTGCAGCATTTTGGACCAGCTGAAGTGACTTGCTGGGACAGCCTGAAAAAAGAGAATTACAATAGTCCAGTCTAGAGGTAACAAAAGCATGGACTAGCTTTTCAGCATCGCTCTGGGACAGGATAGGCCTGATTTTAGCGATGCTACCAAGATGAAAAAAGGCTGTTTTTGAAATTTGCTTTATGTGGGAGTTAAAGGATAGATCCTGATCTTCATCAACATCGACAGTCACAGACTCTCAGACCCAGCAGACTGTAGGATCATACCATCATCTTCATCAACAACAGACAGTCACAGACTCTTAGACCCAGCAGACTGTAGGATCATACCATCATCTTCATCAACCACAGACAGTCACAGACTCTTAGACCCAGCAGACTGTAGGATCATACCATCATCTTCATCAACCACAGACAGTCACAGACTCTTAGACCCAGCAGACTGTAGGACCATACCATCATCTTTATAAACCAGAGACAGAGACTCACAGACCCAGCAGACTTTAGGACCATACCATCATCTTTATAAACCATAGACAGAGACTCACAGACCCAGCAGCCTGTAGGATCATGCCATCATCTTCATCAACCACAGACAGAGACTCTTAGACCCAGCAGCCTGTAGGATCATGCCATCATCTTTATAAACCAGAGACAGTCAGATATACCAAATTTGGTGTGGCTTGTTATTTTCTGTCTTTCTTTGTTCCAACAGTGTGATCGGCTGATAACAAGTTGAACGTTTACCTTCCTAAGCGTCAAAGTTAGAGAGCAGACCTGGTGCAGATGGTGTGACCTTTTGTCTGATTTATGTAACGGCCCTGTGATTGATCACCTTCTCCTGCTTGTGTCCTCAGAGAGCCACAGCCGGCCTGCGTAGGACACCTGAGCTGACTGACTGTGACCAGAGCATCAGTAACCAGGACAATCCTGCAGAACAGCCTGCAGATCCTCTTACCATGGAGGTCAGCTCCTCACCGTCCGATCTGCAGAGCTGGAACGACCAGGATGCAGAGGAGCTTCATTACCCAGAAGGCAACGGGAGACAGGAGCCAATCAGAGACGAGCAAGAGGAAAAGGAGGCTGCAGAGGATGAAGACAGAAAAGACGAGTGTGACTACCTGGTGTTTGACCTGGAGCAACGGGGAGGGGGTGAGGAAAGGGAAGGCAAAGGAGCAGAACAAGAAGAAGAAGATGGAGATGGACATCAAGCTCAGAGCGGAGGGTTGGATGGAGAGGAGGACGGAGAGGACAAAGGAGGAGAACACACCAAAGAAGATGGAGAGAACCTCCTCCTCTCTGACCTCCCCCCTCGCTCTCCTCCGTCTGATCAACCTGAAGAGACCAGAGACGACCTCAGCGACTGTCTGCAGGCCGAGCTCGCCATCGTTTACTCAGACAGTGAGACGGGAGATGACCAGTATGCAGGCTCTGCCCCCTGTGACGTCATCAAACAGGGGGAAGGGGGAGGTGAGGATCAGAGCAGGGGGTCAGACCTTCTACTGAGGTCTCCATCCTGCAGCTCCACCACCAGCTCCTCTGACCCAGACAGGAAGGTAAGCCCCGCCCCCTCCAACCACACACACCTTAAAGTTAAGGTTCAGCTGGCGGAGAACGTCCTCTCCACACATAGGCCTTTGTTTTCACATCCGGGTTCTGCTCTTCCATATAAAAGGTCTTATAAACCTGCCTAACCACCAAGATCTCAAACATCCCTCTGGAAGTTTCAGAGTTAGTCCATCACCTGAAGGTCCAACCATTATTCAGGTCTCATGTTGGTTTCACTTTGGCCCCACAGTACAACGTCAGCAAGAGGCCAGACAAAAGGTGTGGTGATGCCCTGGACCTGGCCTTGCGGAGCAGACAGATGTTTATAATATGTTTCTTTGACCAGGACGAACTCGCAGTGCTCATAGAAAGTGTAGCCCACTCCATCAAAGGTGGTGAAAAGAAATCCATTCTGTGGACAGTCCATCACCTGGAAGGTCCAACCATTATTCAGGGCTCATGTACACTTTGGCCCCACAGTACAAAAAACCATATATGAACATGCAAGATGGCTGCCCACTAGCCTTGCAGAGCAGACAGACCTGCCTGATTCTGAAATCAGGTGCAGGTCCGTCTTGCCAGCCTCCGTTGTCCAACGAATTCACTTGGCTGAATTCTTAATGGCCCAATCAGGGAAGAGAGGCGGGAGATGCAGAATGCGAACGTGACAACAACTGGAGGTTGAGAACAGACATGCCGATTAGCCAATTGTGCTAATGGTTACTGAGTAAAACTTGGCTAAATCTGCCCTCCTCAGAAGTTTACTTGTAGGGATTGTCTTTGACGAGGTTCATGTCACATATAAGAGTTAAATGAATCATCTAATTTAATGTAAGACCATAGTATACTAAGGCCGTTAGCTGTTAGCAGCTAAGTAAGCGGCTAACGGTTAGCAGTCATTAACTGCTGTTAGCCATTAGCCGCTACATTAGCCGTTATGTATGCTACATTATAAGAGGCAACCCTGCTTGATGTGGATTGGTCTGTGATGAATGTGACAAGCCAAACAATTGTCCAATCACAAGCTTGTGTTTTTATTTTTACCTTCTGCCCCTGAAAACAAATTCAAAGGGCTCCTACCCAGATGGACTAGTGAGATATTTCTGTGGCAGATATATGGAGCTGACCATCTGGCTTGTCAGGTTACCCTGGACCCGCCTAACCAGGAATACTGGGTTCTGAGAAAATCAGTTTTCTGGGGTGCTTTTGTACAGCAGCTTTTGAAAAGCAGCAGGAACATCAGAGAAGTTTAGAAAGGACATCAAAACAGAAGAGAGGGTAACAGAATCAAAGACAGCAACAGTTACATCAGGCAGAACATTTAATACAGAAGTTACTCTTCATGAGGAAAAATGAAAATAACTGAGTGATCCAGGTGTGCTTTAAGGCTGTATTCACACCTGTGACTCGTTTGCTTTGTACCGATTCAGCAGTAAAATCGATACAATTGTTTCAGGTGTCACTTGGTTCATTTGTGTTCACACAGCAAAAGTCTCTTGCAGTCCAAAGTTGGAAACAAATGACACGTGTAATCAAATGTTTCTCTCATTAGTCATAAATCTTTTCTTCTCTTCTTACAACAGCCATGGAGCATCAGCAGCATGTGTGGCTAATTTGTTTTATAGCGTTCATCTGTCACTCATTCGCTGACTTCTGGGTTTGTACACCCGTGTGTTTTCATGTGTGGTGTCCGACATTTGGCAAATTTTCCCTTCTGCCCAGATTTCTATGAGGCGTTTTATTTCCTCAGTGCTCCACATCAGCCCACGACTCATTCCACGTAGATTCTCCCACCTACTCTTCTTCTTCTGCTGTTGATGCATCGTCCAATCCTTCTTCTTTTTCTTCTATTGTTTTGACTGAACGATTGGCAACCAGGCGCATTATAGTCCCCCACTGCTACAGTGTGAGCCACAGGTATGAGTCAGCTGTGTCATTGCTGAGGTGTTTGTGTTCTCACTGCAAAGAAACCGTTGCAGGGCTCCAATCAAAGCCACGGCCGCCTACTCTGTCGATCCTGACCCGCTTGTTTTGTCCCGACTGCGATTGCTGTTCACATCTGCCCAAACGAACCGAACTTTAGGGGGATCACTCATTGTTTCAGAACAACTGCCCCAAACGAGCCAGGTGTGACACCTGGAGACTGATCCAGATGTGCCTTAAAGGGCCAGTTCAGTATTTCTGAAGTGTGGTTGTTTCAGCTGTGTCCACTAAGTCCATCAGATAGAGTAGAAAGTTCTCTCCTCTCCCTCAGTAAGACACAGACTGTAAGAGTCTGTTAGCAGAACCAGCCGGGAAGTATAATAACAGGAACGAGATCATTGATTTATAATATAGTTTTTCGGTTAAGTTATGACAGCCTCGGGGGTCAGAGTATTGCCCGATATGGCCGATGGCCTGTCCATGCCTGATGATGATAGGAGCACAACTAAACAGCGGTGCTGCCAGGGATTTTGAGCTCCATGAAAATAAATCTTACTTTCCCCACGTAGATGTCTGTGAGGCTGTTGAAAAATTTGATACTATTTTTCTTAAAACTGCATTTAAATGATATTTTTGACTATCATTCCTGTATTTGTAAAAAGAACAACATGACAGTCACTTGGCAGGGGAAGCACAAAAAATGTGATGAAATTCATTGAGATTAAATTACCAACAGCAAGACTGATACTCTAAATTAGAAAAAAACAATACTCCTTCAATACTTGAACATAAAATTCTCTGATAAATAATACCCTGAATATAAAAATAAAAAAATAACTCTTCAATTCAAATGAAATGAAATTATAATCTGTGGAGAGAACACCATCAAAAACAAAATGACCAATTGCCTATAATGATTTATTGTAATTTGAACATCATCTGTAGAACTAGATGCAACAATCAAACAATAAAAATAAACTAGAAAAGCCCTCGGAGAGTGCAGACTTCTGCCAGTGCCACAGTCCTCACTCATAATGTGATTTTCACCATAAATATTAGTCCTACCTTTATTTCATCGAAATATTTAGATTCCTTGACCATGAAAACATACCATTAGCATTTGGATTCATCATGATAGATGTTTTAGTTCAGCAGTTATTCACTAAAATCACATTTTTTGTCATGCCGTAGCCAGATGGTGATCCAGATCACTCCCAAAATCTAATCATCTGTTCCTCGTCCCAATCTGGACATTTCCTGAAATTTTAATTGAAATCTGTCCATAACTTTTTGAGTTATCTTGCTAACAGTGACACAAACTCACTAAATAACTAATTAACTCGCACAAAAACAAAGAGAATCACATATCCTCCTGGTGAAGGTAACTATGTTATCAAAGGCTTTCAGGGTCGGTGTTATGCTCCAGGTTTAACAGCCTCAGTCCTTGCAGCAGGTATCAGATAGGTGATGCAGAGAGCATCCTGTTTTCTCTTTGTAGATGGCCAATCGCTCTGGCCTGGCACTAACAAATGTGTTCAAGAGATTTATTCAGCCAAAAAAAGTAGACCCATCTCTGCAACATGCACACCAACAACATTTAATGTGTGGGAGGCACAAGGTGAAAAGGTAGATCATGAAGAACATTGTCAACCATCTCTGTTATCACTTTCCTTTTATGAAAATCCTTGAATTCAAGGAACCTTTCAGTTATCTCCTAATCATCTGTCTCTTTATCATATTTCCCACACCTTAGTAGTACAACATGTTGCTCAGTTTAGGATGTCGGGCGTGGCATTGTGATTGACTGAATACATGGCATCCTCCCGTTCCTGTAGAATTCTTTTCTGAACTCTGCCGCATAACCTAATAAATTCATTTTGACTGTCAGAGCTGATAATGTGTCAGCCTGGTTCCTTTTCCTTCTTTTAGTTTTTGTTTGTTGTCTCTTAAGCCGGGCATCCACTGTACAACTTTTTCGATGGCGGCGTTCAGCTGCTACTCATACTGTACGAGTGAATCGGAGGGGTTAACAGTTCACAGCTCACGATTCTTCTCCTCACTATACGACCCGACCCGATCTGACTGCTCACACTGTACGTCCATGTACGACATGCATGGGTGTATTATAAGAACTTATCATATAATAAAGTCTGATAATACATCCATGACGACATGGAATGAATGAGATGCAACGTTAGAAGTAGTAGTAGAAGAAGGAGAAGTAGGAAGTGGTCTGATGCTCACAGCTGTGAATGAATAACAAACACAAACACATTGTCCTAACAAGCTCTGCTGTGCCTGCTGCAGCTCAACAAGTCGACCCTCCAGTGTTTGAGTCCAGGTCCACTGTGATGCCATGCTGCTCCGTCTCGTGCATTTGTTTTCTCTTCTGTATCTACGCTAGCGCATGTGTAGTGTGACCAGCAGGATTTCAAACAGATTTAATTTTCATCTGATCGATCGGGAGGTGGTCGTGAGGTGTTTATCGCTTCTCGTTACCTCGTGTATACCACATGATGTGAGACGCACGATTGAGCCAAAATCCGGCCGGATCCCCAAAATAGTCGCACGGGTAAAAAATCGTGTCAAAAAGGGCCAAAAATGGCACAGTGGATGCCCGGCTTTAGTTTTCTTTCAGCAGAGGATCATAATGAGAATAGAGATCTAGTGTGCCCAGGAAATTGCCATTATGGAAAGTCTTGCCCCTGAAAGGCAAGTGTCTCGGTGCCAAGTTTGAGGTTTCATCCAGAAGTCTTTCCAAGATGGCCCTATTTTTCTCCGTTTCTATTTGTAACTTATTTACCAAAACATCAACACCACAGTCTTTCATTGCAGAACCTTGCAGACTCTTCCATCTTAAGTAGCAGTCTCTATGTGCCTTACTCCTCTTATGGATTGGGAATTTGTTACAGATTCAGCGCCATTTCACATCACACATTTTATACCCCTTTTGACTGTTCAGTGCAAAAATCCCATGCAGTGCTAATTTTAATCTTAAAATAGCAGTAGACTTGCAATAGACAAGTCACAACAAGCACACAGGACTGTTCAGAGTTGCTTTCGAGTTTATACAATGACTCTAGGCTGAGGAAGGCTAGCAATTTCCACTGATTCCCAGTGTTTGAGCTAAGCTAACTAGTGAGCTCTTCTTCTCTGCTTGTCATAAACTTGGGAGTCAGGCAAGACACATAAACAATAATGTCGGCATATCGCTTTAAAGAATGAGCTCTTTTTTCTCTTTTACTGTGATCATTTGTTTGATATTTATTAACATTAATTTAAAAAAGTACTATTCATATAGTAAAGTTTCTCCTAGAATTAGGATTATAATGGGGGCACCACCGAGCAATGACCTCAGAAAAGATTAATCTGATCTGTTAATAGATCTTTTATTAATTTTTAGCCTTTATGTTCATGAAAACTAACATTTCAACTTGATCAATCTCATAAACCTGAGTTAAGTTTTCCTTAAAGGGATGTCAAACCTCACAGACAGACCCCAACAGACAGAACTTTAAATTTAAGAAGGGTTTATTTAAACAGAAAGAATAAATGGCGATGTTTGAAATAATGAAAGAAGTTATGAACACTGAACAGATATAATTAAGTACATTGACTGGTTACTGAGGATTAATGAACATATTAAACTAAATTTAAAAAGGTCGTATCAGGGGTAGTTAATTGACTGAGAATAAACCAAGACACTCAAAACCCATTTGAACATTTTAAAACCTACAGTGCCATAGGTTGGATGGGTTCCCCTTGTTCTTTGGCTTCCAGGCCCGTCGGACTTTTGGTCCGATGTATGGGCCCGAATTCACCTCAGCGTTGTGGATCTGGAGAGGGCAGGTCCCGACCTGTGATGGTCCCATAGTTTAACAGGAGATGGGACGTCTTAGTCTAGACTCCTGCAGGTCTAGTCGTCAGATGAACTGGAGTTTGGAGGTCTTGATCAGCAGGTAAAAGGATAATAAAAACAGGACAATTCTCTTGTCAATCTCAAAAGTAGGCTAACCACTGGCCTCACCATTTCACCTCTAAATTAACTAGAATAGTGATCTGCTGTACGGTACTCTTCTGAGAGTTACAGCTGGCTTATGAAGAAAATTTTGGCCAAGTTACAAAAAGTTATAAAAACAAGGAAAAGACACACTGAGGTAGAGGAGACAGAGACAAGACAAGACAGGAGCCTGAACAAGACTGAAGCAGGCCCAGGACAAGACTAGACTGAGGAGCTGAGCTCTGCAGGAGTCTTTTGTCTCTTGTTCACTTTGGGACATTGTCATGTTGAGGAGGAGTCATGTATGCAGCATCAAACTTTTAGCAACTTTGAACTGACCAAAACAAAACTCAAACTTTAATAGCCACTCAGTATAACCCACATTAAAAAAGACGGTTTCATTGCGAATAATATGATGCTAGTAGGCATCATAGCAAGAAAAAATGTAAAACTTATATTGTTTCAAAACACTAATAAACAAGCGATATATATGATTCAACTTAAATACATGGGCTTCTTTTTCACTTTAGGTTATAATGTCAAGCCTTCAGTATAAAAACCTTATTCTAAACATAAAACAAAAGCAGATAATATATACCAGCATTACAGATATATAGATCAAATGATCAGGAAGGGATTAAGACTGGGATGCAAGAATCTCTGTCCTTGAAGAGTTAAAAAGTTATTTAACAACACTCTGATTATAAGATACCCTTGGTAAGCCCAGTTTACTTTTCCTGTCCTGTACTTTAGGTTTTCAGGTGCAGTAGAATTTATGGAATTATTTGTTACATAAGCATTATATGCAGCGTCTGGATCTTTAAATCTTGAGAGGGATCTATCAGACTTTTATAAATAACAGTGAAAAGTACTAAAGGGTCTGGGGTGGCAGAAGTATTAACAAATTGATTATTTCAAGTATGCACACTGGAGCTTATTATGAGTATTATAAATGAATTATTTGCATTCTAATTATTTTCTCTTATCTTTTTTGTTTTGTATGTATTTTTGTTGTTAATATATTCAAAATAAATAAATAAATAAATAAATAATATTAATAGTTATGCAAAATTAACCCTTTCATGCATGGTGTTCACTACAGTAGACAAATATTTGGTATAAATTTTATACTCTTTGATGTCCAACTTCCAGGTGGTAAATTTCCAAACCTTTGTTTTATGTTTCATAAAATATTATCTTTGCATATTTTTACTACATTGAGATATTGCTTCATAAATCCAAAATAGCCAACAAAGGGCAAAATAGGTAGTATCCCTGTATTAGGATTTCAAATAATGTTGTATCTTTGATTTAAAATTTTGGTGTATTACTCGAGTGAATAGTTTGAATTGAACAGCAATAATACATGTTCTTCATTTTTTCTTTTTTCTTTTATTTCTCTTAATAAATGTTTGCAAAGACATGTTTTTGCAGATCTTTAGTAAGTTCCACTAAATTACTATTTATACCGATGCATGGAGTTCACTACTTTCTAACATTGAGAAAATAAATTAACGGGATTTTTAAATTGTTTGAAAGTAAAAACAAATATTTTGAAAGGTATTCCTTTTTGGTTAAATAATTCATGCATGAAAGGGTTAATAAGTTATCAATAATGACAGCAGTAACAAATGAAATACTTATCATTGGTATTAACAAACTGCTAACTTATCTTTAGTGAAAATAATAACAAATCAAGAACCTTTCAATAACGATTGTACTAATTAATAACTTGATAGTATTAACATTTATAATATTTTGATATCTTATCAACATTAAAAGTAACAACAACTTGATTACTTATAAATGATAATTGTAAAAACAAATAACTGATCAATAAAAAGTACTAACAACTCAAAAACTTGTGAATTATAAAATGTTGTATGTAATTGGACTTTTGTGATCATAGTTCCTGGTCTCTTTCAGCTCCCCGCAGACTTCTGTGTCCTTCAGGAGACCCTCAGCGAGAACGTCTCCACTGAACACGTGGACTTCCTGTTTGCCCGCCGCCAGTGGAAGAAGATGGAGGAGGAGGTCAAAGGTCAGCCTACCCCCAAACCAGGGTTCAGATCACAGGGGAGCTTCCAGGGGACGCACACCACCCTCTACCCACCTGCCCGGAGCCCCCGACTGAAACACAGGTAAGCACTGCACACCTGAAGCCCCTCCTCCTTTTTCACCAAACATCTCCAGCACATGCCAGAGTGCCCCTCATCACTGCTTCACATGACAGTCAACACGAGAGTGGGGAGGGCAAACAGGAAGTCACTCAGAGAGACGAATTTAAAGATGAGCCCCATGCAGGCCACAAATCCACATGGAGGATCTGCTCAGGCTCAACAGCATCTTCATGTCTAAGAAACTAAGAAACTGAGGAGCTTTAGCGTGGACTGGACTATCATGAAGCTGTTTCAGAAGGCCTAATGAAAGTGTGATAGTTTTAATTCAGTGCAGGAGAGGAGCACTGACCCTACAAAGTAAGAACTAATTGGACAGGATTGTTAACATTGGCACAAAGAGAACTGGGCAGCAGCTCCCTCCTGACACACTGACAGGCAAACATGACCACAGCAGACCCACAGCGCCCCCTTCAGGTCTGAATTTGAACTGCTAGACTCAAGATGCTAGCCTTGCAAAGCAGACGGACCTGCCTGATTCTTTATCCTGCATCTCCGTCTTGTCAGCCTCCGTTGTCCAACAGTTTCACTCGGCTAAATGCTTAATGGCCCTATCAGGGAAGAGAGGTGGGAGCTGTGGGCATGACGACCTCAGGAAGTGACTTGACAGGAAGTGAAGTCACTTCCTGTTGTACAAATAATAGAGGCTAATGTCAGTTAGCTATCATAATTACTCAGTTATACTTGTCAAAATCTGCTCTCCTCATAAGATTACTTTGTAGGGATTGTCTTTGACGAGGTTCATGTCACATATAAGTGTTACATGTTACATCTGTGTGGTATTATTTAATGTGAAACGATAGTCTCAAGGTAGTTTAGCCAATGCCTAGCTGCCATTAGCTGCTACGGCTAACGACTAGCAAGAGCAAACAACAGTTGGCCATTAGCCGAAGCAGCTAACAACAGTTAGCCGCTATGGCTATTGGCCATTTACTGTTGTTTGCCCTTGTCAGCCATTAGCTGTAGCAGCTAACGGCTAACTGTTAGCCGCTATGCTTAGCCGCTACATATGCTACATCATAGCAGTGCTGCTTGATATGATTGGTCTGTGATGAGTGTGATGAGCCAAACGATCGTCCAATCACAAGCTGCTGTTGTTTTTGAAGGCTCTGCCCCTGAAAACATTTTCTCAGGGCTCCTCCACAGATGGATTAGTGAAATATTTTTAATATAGAGCTGTCCATCAGGCATGTCAGGTTATCAGGATGCAGGTGCAGGACGAGAACAACATCACATTGTTTGCAGCTTCTGAAGGTCTGATCCAGCACTCTGGACTTTAAAGGAGACATATCATGCTGATGCATGATTTAATACTTACATATAATATAATAAATTTGAAAACAAGACCTTACACCCCCTTAATTTTCAAAAAATGAGATATTGTATTTTTTCTGATATCCTAGAACGAGATTTGATGCCTCTGAAAATAGGTCATTGCGAGATGTCCGCGAGATTTAAATCGTCGTGACATCACGAGGTACCTTTCTTTTTATTGGAGTAATCTGATAAAACACTTCCTCCTCTGTGATGTCCGTTAGCCACAAAACTGTCACCGAGGAACACATCCACCAGCAGCAGTATATAGATCCCTGGCTCACATTCAGTCATTACCAGCTCTGGCCTGTAGGGGGACTCAATACGCCGTCGCTGCATTGAGCCTGCTGGAAAATACAGTAGAAGAAGAAGGACAGGCTGGCTCTACCCCCGATAGTACTGACCAATCAGAGCACAAAGGGCTGAGACATTGCGAGGTAACTGTAGGTCATCCTGAGATCCGAGTGTTTCAACGAGAGCTTGATAATGGCCTAAAATGAGGATTTTGAAAACGCTATTGTGGGGCAATGAAGGAACTAAATGACTTGTACTGAGGGCAGAAATGCTTTACAGGCATCCTAGTCTGGCATAGTGAAAAGGAGAAACAAGCATGATATGTCTCCTTTAAGGACCACTGAACAATCCCTCTGTCTAATTACTAATGTGTTATTTTTACTGTTCATTCAAGACTTTATTCTCAGCATGTCCTGTGCGTTTGTTCATTAGATGGTCATAGGAAACCTGAACAGGTACAGATGCTGCCATTTTGTTTGGGTCAGAGGGCAGACCAGGGGTCCTTCAGTCCTGACCTTTGCCCTCCAGGCTGAAGAGAGGAACTTCTGCTCTCAGTCCAGAGCTAAAGCCAAAAACTGTTTACAGGATCAGAGCCAGAACTGAGGTCAGGTTGTTTTTACCAAGGTCCTTCCTCTCTCTCCTGTCCCAGGGAGATCCAGGCCCAGGGGCCCAGAGAGGCCCCCCTGTCCTGCACCCTGTCCCCCAGCTCAGAGGACTCGGGTCTGGATGAGTCCTCGTACAGAAGTCCTCTAGAGGAGCCAGAGACGGCTGTGGAGAGGGAGATCAGACTGACCCTGGAGAGGGAGGAGAGACACCGGCGGGAGAGAGGGATGATCGGACAGGGAGGGAAAATGAGCAGGTGTGTACAGGTGTGCTCAGGTGACTTTAACTGATCAGCATTATACAGTTAGACTGCATTTATAAATGGACCTGTTTAACCAGGGCCCACTGTCTGTGAGACAGGATCAACCAATCTGGAGAGAAACGGACAATCTTTAAGATAAATTAGCCTTGAAGAAACTCAGAAAGTTACATAATATAACACTGAAGACTAAAATTAATGATATTTAAATATAAATAACCTAGATTATCTTCTGATGTCTGTGATTAGATATTTAGCATGGATAAATATGACTGAATGAGTGACCAGGCAGTCTGTTAGAGGCTGCATGTTTACAAAGTACAAAAACTGTCCTCTGCTTCTTCTGTCAGACCCTCCACCCTGCAGACGGGTCGATCTCCACCAAGACCTCCAGCTTGCCGTACACCCACCCTCTCCATCTCCCCCTCCCCCTCCTGCTCCTCCTCCCTCCCACGGTCCACCTACCACGAGATGACGGCCAACAACGTCATCATCCTGGAGCCCGATGGCTCTAGCCCCGCCTCCAGGTCCCGCCTGCTCACCTCTGCCATCGGTGGCCTCACTGATTGGCCAATGAGCCAAGAGGCCACAACCTCGGCCAACGTCATTGTGGTGGAAACATCCAATCTGATCATCCGGAGTGCGTCCGAGTTCTGCTTAAGCTCCGCCCCCTTATCCGTGGAGCCTCAGGAAAGCACTTTCTCGTCCAACCCCTTCTTCAAGCTGCGGTCCTTGAGCAGCCAGTCGCTGGTGGAGCAGGAAATCCGCATGGTGAGACAGCGTGAGGAGGAGTGGAGGAGGCAGAGGGAGGAGCTGTGGAGGAGGAGGAGGGAGGAAGAGTGGAAGAAGGGGAGGGAGAAGTACGACACTGTGCTGGTGTCACCTGGACTCAACGACAGCATCAGCTACCACGGTACGTAAAACCACCAACACCTGTTGATGAGGTATTGACAACATCAGCAACCAGGACCATTAAATTATTTAATTGTTGTACTAATGTAGTTTTTTCATCTCTTCTTGGTTCTTTTCAAAGATTAATATGTATGGATTTGTGCAGTAAACACACTTTGACTGCTCAGAGGATGTATCTGCCACACTCTCACTCCTTTGTTGCAACTAATTTTTTTGGTTAAAAACTAAAACTAGAGCAAATTTATATTATTCAGACACGTCTTAGAGCACCGGGCTGTAAGTAGACATATATAGCCGGCTACAAAACTACGATACTAAGTTTTCCAAAAATTGCTTGTTGTCACAAATCAAACACTACCACTACGTAACTAGAAAGAGATACATTACCTCATCGCTCTGTATCCTGTAAGTAGGAATTTCCAAGTTTCGAGTAGGAAACTGTGACTGGAACTGCCCCTGAAGTCTGAATTTCCTACCGGGAACTCGGTGAAACCTCGCCACCCCGGAGTTGACAATCAAAGATGGATGCCCCCAGAGTGAACAGTTATTTAGCTCCTGTAATAATCAATGATATTTGTGAACAACAACACAGGGCGTGCTAACAACAGCTAACAATAGCCTGGTAGATCGGCATGTTTTTTTCCAACTTCAACTGGAATGCTGATAAGTCGGAGATGATGTCACTCCCAGTTCAGAGGTTACTGGAGGTTACTGGTTACTGCTTTATGACAGTCGCTGCGCGTGCTCATGGGTAGCAGAGTCCTAATGTCCCCGATAATAGATTCTCCTCACAGTCCGTTTAATGAAAATTAATGTTTGACTTCTTGAAGTTATCATCTGAAACTGTTTTTTGTCATTTGAAGCAAAGTATGCACATGCGTCTTTCCCGTTTCCATCAGTCCATCTGTGATCTACCTCAAGGTCTTTTTAGGAAAGCTGTGAACACACAGTTATCTGAAATGGTTTTATCACACTTGACCTAGCTGCTCCTTTGCTGCCTGGATTAACTTTTGTGAACCACATTAAGCCAGCGTGCTCAGAAGGGACTGGTCAAGCCTGGCTTTAGTTATCTTGGATGTCTTAATTCCACTTTTGTGAAACAGCCCTCTGAACACATAAGACCATTAACAACAGTTGATAAAGTAGGAACATCAGCTACCAGGACACATGAGACCACAAAGAAATGTTTAGTACATGTTTGTCTTTGCTGTAAACACTGATGACTCGTTTCGTCATATTTATCCATGCATTGTAGCGCCTCAGCTACATTAGCTAATCTTGGTTATTAATAATTTGTTTCTTAACTGTATCAGTTCCAGAGGTTCCAGACAGAAGTGTGTCCTCCCCATCCTCTCCGTCAAGGACAAGAAAAATAGAACGTTCCAGTTTGTCGTGTGACCAAAAGGTGAGATGATGCACACACATCCTTTCAGTTTTTTGTTGTTTAAAGTGGACTTGACATAAGTGGATGGCAGCAGCCCAGCACATAAGAGTTTACATAAAACGCTGAAGACCTTGAAGCTCAGTATCTAACTAAAGCCTTCGACCTCCACATGTGCTGTTTTTTACCCAATGAGCGTAAATTTATTGACATTACATATATGGGCATATATTTATGTCAGAGATAAAAAATGATTCCAGCCCTTTGCTGGTCCACGTCAAGACTGTGGCACTGATCAGACTGAACATCATCAGGCTGAATGTGATGGCTGGAATAAAAACTAAAATAAAGCCCGAACTGGTCTCAAACAACTTTGCACAAATCAGTACATGCAAAGTTCTTGGTACCCTGCATTTAAAGAAATAAAACATGCATTTAAAGACATAAAACCCCACAATGTTTTAAGAATTAAGAATAATAACATGTACTGAAATCTTCTCACATAAATCTTGCTTAGCAAAAATTGAAAAACAGTGGTAAATTAATTCAAATTAATTTTTTACACAAGTATGAATACCACCTTTACATTTTCATGACAATATTGTAGTACCATAGTTATACCTTGTCTTTCAACTCAGCTCTCTCCAAACACTCTTTATACTGGTGAGGACCTACCGGCCATGGCGATCAGCAGCAGTGTAACGGATGTGACCGGCCTTCTTAAGTTAGTTAAGGCAAATAACATGCAGTGCAGTGGCAATGTCTTCTTCTTCGAATTTTCAAAGCCCCAGTGTGCAATATTCCAGCTTTCTGCACTCTAGTGCCCTCTGTGGTTGTTGAGTGTAACTGCACTGTTTTACACCAGCATGCATTTGTTGACTTACAGAGGGAGGAAAGCCGACAGGAGAGAGACAAAGAGACAAATTAACCATGTGAACTGATAAGGTTCAGTCTGATCATGTTTCTTCTTTAAGAGTGGACTGTCAGTTTTTCAAACTCAGTGTTTGGATTTGCATTTTGTAATGCTGACCGTAGCTCGCAGGCTGTTTCTAATAAATTACAACCAGCGTTTATTTGGGACCCAGTGATTATTTGGTATTTGAATGAAGTAATGAAACTGGCCTGGACAAAAATGATGGTTCTCCTAGAAAAGATTAAAAATGATGTGACCACAGGGACGTGTTAACCTAAGGTGTGCCCTGTAATTATCATCACAGGTGTCTTCAAGCTTGTAATCAGTCAGTCTGCCTATTTAAAGGCTGAAAAGTGGTCAATGTGCTGTTTAGTATCATGGTGTGTACCACACTGAACATGGAGCACAGAAAGCTAAGGAGAGAGCTGTCTCAGAAGATTAGAAATAAAATGATAGACAAGCATGTTAAAGGTAAAGGCTATAAGACCACCTCCAAGCAGCTTGATGTTCCTGTGACTACAGCTGCACAGATTATTCAGAAGTTTAAGGTCCACAGGACTGTAGCCAACCTCCCTGGACGTGGCTGCAGGAGGAAAACTGATGACAAAACTGAAGAGACGGAGAATACAAATGGAAACCAAAGAGCCCAGAACAACTTCAAAGAGATTAGAGGAGAACTCCAAGGTCAAGGTACATCAGAGTCAGATCACACCATCCATCACTGTTTGAGCCAAAGTGGACTGAATGGAGGACGTCACTGTTGAAAATAAATCATAAAATAAGTGAGACTGGAATTTACCAAAATGCAAATTGACAAGCCACAAAGCTTCTGGGAGAATGTCGTTTGGACAGATGAGACAAAACTGGAGCTTTTTGGTAAGTCACATCAGCTCTATGTTCACATACACAAAAATGAAGCATACAAAGAAAAGAGCACTGTACCTACTGTGAAACAGTTCAACATCAACATCTTGAATCTGTGCAGGTACAATGAAATCTGAAGACTATCAAGACATTCTGGAGTGAAATGTGCTGCCCAGTGTCAGAAAGCTTGGTCTCAGTCACAGGTCATGGGTCCTCCAACAGGATAATGAGCCAATCACACAGCTAAAAACACCCAAGAATGGCTCAGAACAAAACACTGGACTATTCTGAAGTGGCCTTCTATGATCCCTGATCTAAATCCTGTTGAACATTTGTGGAAGGAGCTGAAACATGCAGTCTGGAGAAGACAGCCTTCAAACCTGAGACAGCTGGAGCAGTTTGCTCATGAGGAGTGGGCCAACATACCTGTGGACAGGTGCAGAAGTCTCACTGAGAGCTACAGAAATCACCTGATTACAGTGATTGACTCAAAAGGTTGTGCAACAAAACATTGAGTACCAGGAGTACCATCATTTTCGATCACGTCAGTTTCATTGTGTTTTTCAAAATAATTCTGTTGAACCAGAATTCAAAAGCAATGTCTGATTTTCATTAGATAATTTTAAACACATTTTTATTTATTTGTACTTTTGTCAGTTTCAAGTTATTTCAGTGAACTTTGTGGGTTTTTCCTTCTTTAATGGAAGGGTACGAAGAATTTTGCACACGCCTGTATGTATCTGTACATATATATTTATAAAGAGGACATTATATTTACTGCTATTTTCAAAGGTAACTTATTAAAAAACCTGTTAGACCTTAAACCCATCCCTCACATCAGTAGGTAGAACATAAGTTCATGTCTAACTCCTGTGTCAGGTTGTTTTAACTCGTGTGTGTTTAATTGAGATGAATTCTTTATTTTAGTCACTGCTCTGTGTGTTCAAAGGTTTCATATTGTCGTAGAGTCTGGGTCCATTAACAGCTTTTGTGCTGGCGGCGCCCCACAGCTTCAGAGGCTCACAGATGGTCAGACTTCTGCTCTGTTCTGCGTCCTTCTGATCACAACCTGAATGATGTCACTAATCCACCAGGGTCAGGGGTCAGAGGTCAGGGTTAGGGTAATTCAGGCCATTTAAATCGAGGGAAACTGAGCCCGTGACCATCTTACAAAGACGAGTCAGATCACTGTCTTCTCCGTTGTTCAAAATGCTAGAATCAAAGGTCCGAACTCTCCTTAATTTGATTGGTTTGTGCCCTATTTACAGCCTCAGTGATCCCCACTCTGTGCAGGCCTGTCCATGTGTTAACTTCACATAGAGTGACATTTTTTTGTCTCTTGTTTCCCTCCTGGTCCTTCATGAAATTGTTATCATTGAAGAATCACCTGACCTTTTATAGGCACCATGTGGGCGGGGCAAAGTGCTCCTGTTTTTCATTAATATGAACAGGTGCAGGAGGAGGGAGCACACTTTGGTAAATCTGAAGGTTTTTATGCGTTTTTGTGTTTCCAGAGATCAGTTTGATAAACAAGGCCCCAGGTTCTTAAAGTCATAGACCCCCCGTAGGCTTGTGGGGGGTCTACAGGTGCTCAAGTGTTCAGGTGTTTAGTAGTTACCTTGACCTTGTTCTCACTGGCCTCACCTGAATCTTCAGTCTTGAAGGTGTTTTGGGCCTTTTGCGTTTCAAAATGGGCTGGGTGAGCAGCAGGTGACAGAGCAGAGCTCACCTGTTCAGGTGTGTGGGGATGTGTGGGCGTCGACAGGACAGGTGAAGTCAGTTAATGGACCCAGAGCTCTGCTGACTCAGCTCCTGCGTCACCTTTGTTTTAACGACCTTTGGTGATTCATCTCCTCCTCGATCATTCACTCACCTGATACCTGATCGGACTACATCAGTCGCCTGATTAATCTGCCGAGTCATGGCTGATTAATCTGCTGAGTCATGGCTGATTAATCTGCTGAGTCATGGCTGATTAATCTGCCGAGTCATGGCTGATTAATCTGCCGAGTCATGACTGATTAATCTGCCGAGTCATGACTGATTAATCTGCCGAGTCATGGCTGATTAATCTGCCGAGTCATGAGTTCACAATTTAAAGACTTGCTTCATCATCAAGATCATCAGGTCAACAGCCATCTGTGTCTCCACGCCCTCCTGCACCATCATCCAACCATCACTCATCTATTCTTTCTCCATCTGTCCATCCTTCATCCATCCTTCATCCATCCTTCATCCATCTTGCCTCCAGTGGTTCAGCTGAATCTCCCCCCCCCCCCCCTTCAGTTCCCCCCCTCCCTCTCCTCAGCACCGCGGCGACAGAACGCCATGGCTCAGCGGTGGGAGGCGTCCCTGTTAGCCAATCAGAAGAAGGAGTGAGCACCATGGAGACGACCGAGCTGATGGTGTCACGACAACCTTCAAAGGATATAGACTGATTTTGAACTTTGACCCCCTGAAGATGGTGGATGCTGATATTTGATGTTTGATGTTGAGGCGCAGCTCTGCTCTTCAATGTACCTGTGATTCTGACGCTGTGGCCACGCCCCCTGCTGGTGAACACCTGGCTGTTAAAGACATCCATGATTTTAATCTGCCAGACCGAACTACTCCAGACTCTAACACCTGACATCACACCTGACATCACACCTGGCATCACACCTGACTTCAAGTGTGATGTCACACCTGACATCACATCTGGCGTCACACCTGACATCGCGCCTGGCATCACACCTGACATCACACCTGACATCCCACCTGGCATCACACCTGACTTCAAGTGTGACGTCACACCTGACATCACACCTGACATCACACCTGGTGTCACACCTGACATCACACCTGACATCACAACTGGCATCACACCTCACTTCAAGTGTGACGTCACACCTGACATCACGCCTGGCGTCACACCTGACGTCGTGTGATGTCACACCTGACGTCACACCTGATGTCACACCTGACATCACGCCTGATAATAACACCTGACATCACACCTGACAGCACCGCTGATGTCACACCTGGCATCACACCTAACATCACACTTGACATCACACCTGACATCACACCTGACATCACACCTGATAATAACACCTGACATCACACCTGGCATCACACCTGACATCACACCTGACATCACACCTTATTATAACACCTGACTTCACGCCTGGCATCGCCCCTGGCATCACACCTGATAATAACACCTGACATCACACCTGGCATCACACCTGACATCACACCTGACATCACACCTGACATCACACCTGACATCACACCTGACATCCCACCTGACATCACATCTGGCGTCACACCTGACATCGCGCCTGGCATCACACCTGACATCACACCTGATAATAACACCTGACGTCACACCTGACATCACACCTGGCATCACACCTGACTTCAAATGTGACGTCACACCTGACATCACACCTGGCGTCACACCTGACATCACGCCTGGCATCACACCTGACATCACACCTGACATCACACCTGGCATCACACCTGACTTCAAGTGTGATGTCACACCTGACATCACGCCTGGTGTCTCACCTGACGTCGTGTGATGTCACACCTGACGTCACACCTGACGTCACGCCTGATAATAACACCTGACATCACACCTGGCGTCACACCTGGCATCACACCTAACATCACACTTGACATCACACCTGACATCACACCTGACATCACACCTGATAATAACACCTGACATCACACATGGCATCACACCTGACATCACACCTGACATCACACCTGACATCACACCTGATAATAACACCTGACATCACACCTGGCATCACACCTGACATCACACCTGACATCACACCTAATAATAACACCTGACATCAAATCTGGCATCACACCTGACATCACACCTGACATCACACCTGACATCAGACCTGACATCAAATCTGGCGTCACACCTGGCATCACATCTGACATCACAACTGATAATAACACCTGACATCACACCTGATAATAACACCTGACATCACACCTGGCATCACACCTGACATCACACCTGACATCACACCTGACATCACATCTGGCGTCACACCTGACATCACGCCTGGCATCACACCTGACATCACACCTGACATCACACCAGACATCATATCTGGCGTCACACCTGATAATTACACCTGACATCACACCTGATAATAACACCTGACATCACACCTGGCATCACACCTGACATCAAACCTGACATCACACCTGACATCACACCTGACATCACATCTGGAGTCACACCTGACATCACGCCTGGCATCACACCTGACATCACACCTGAAAATAACACCATACAGCACACCTGACATCACACCTGACATCACACCTGGCGTCACACCTGACATCACACCTGACATCACGCCTGGCATCACATCTGACTTAAAGTGTGACGTCACACCTGACATCACACCTGACATCACACCTGGCATCACACCTGACTTCAAGTGTTATGTGACACCGGACATCACGCCTGGTGTCACACCTGACGTCGTGTGATGTCACACCTGACGTCGTGTGATGTCACACCTGACGTCGTGTGATGTCACACCTGACGTCACACCTGACGTCACGCCTGACAATAACACCTGACATTACACCTGACAGCACACCTGACATCCCACCTGACATCACACCTGATAATAACACCTGACATCACACATGGCATCACCCCTAACATCACACCTGACATCACACCTGACATCACACCTGATAATAACACCTGACATCACACCTGGCATCACACCTGACATCACACCTGATATCACACCTGACATCACACCTGATAATAACACCTGACATCACACCTGGCATCACACCTGACATCACACCTGACATCAAACCTGATAATAACACCTGACATCACGCCTGGCATCACACCTGATAATAACACCTGACATCACACCTGACATCACACCTGACATCAAATTTGGCGTCACACCTGACATCACACCTGACGTCACACCTGACATCACACCTGACATCACATCTGGCGTCACACCTGACATCACACCTAATAATAACACCTGACAGCACACCTGACGTCACACCTTGCATCACGCCTGGCATCACACCTGACGTCATACCTGACATCACACCTGACATCACACCTGACAGCACACCTGACGTCACACCTGGCATCACGCCTGGCATCACGCCTGGCATCACACCTGGCATCACACCTGACATCACACCTGGCATCACACCTGGCATCACACCTGACATCACACCTGACATCACACCTGACATCACACCTGACGTCACACCTGACATCACGCCTGGCATCACACCTTGGGCGCAGCCTCTTAGTGTTTATATTTCTATTTGGATGTGACTTTTTGAACGACCTCTGAGGTCAGAGGTGAGCTGCAGGTTTGAGTGTCAGCATGCTGAAGGTCGTTTGGAGGTCACACTGATGCCGAGGTCAGAGGTCAGAGGTCACTGCTGTGGTTTGTTTTGATCTGATTTGACTTTGATGTTATTTATTTTTGTTTAAATTGAATTAATTTGACTTTTATATAATTTGATTAGCTATGACTTTGATTTAATTTAATTGTAAAAGATTCTGTTTCATGAGTTCATTTATTTCCTACACCCTTTACCCTTTACCCTTTACCCTTTACCCCTTACCCTTCACCCTGTAGAGGTCACTGGGGGCGGAGCCTTCCCCTGCTGTCAAAGGGCCAGAGGTGTGGTACACCTTAAACGGGTCTAATTTACTCATTCATTTCCTACACCCTTTACCCCTTTAGGGGCCCCGGAGCCTATTCCAGCTGTTACTGATCGAGAGGCGGGGTACACCCTGATCCGGTCACCAGTCAATCACAGGGACACATGGAGAGACAACCATTCACACCCACACTCTTACCTTAGACCACTTTAGAGTCTACAGTTATTTCAGTTTAATTCAGTGTAATTTGATTTCACCTAACTTGCCTTTGGTTTGATTTGAGGTTATTTTCCATGAAACGAGTGTCTCTGTTGTTGCTCAGTAAAAGATTAGAAACAGATATTCTTGGTTTAACCTGTGAAGACCTGGACTCCTGGTCCGTCATCAGGCAGGTGCTTCTCGCTCAGAGATGACATAACGTCACAAACAGCTGGCCTCTGATTGGTTCTGACAGGCGGAGGTGACATCAGCTTATGGAGATGTGGAACAGTCCACCTGCTGAGAGAAACTGCAGACACGTCAGCTCCAGTCTCCCCCCCCCCTCTTCAGTGCTGAAGGACAGGTGCAGCCATAGGGGAGAGCGGGGTAAAACTGCCCGTCACACAGCTGTGGTGCAGTGTGGAGCTGGCCCACTCACAGCAGGGTCCACTCCACTGACGCTGGTTTGGTTTCCGTCACAGAAGGTCCTTCTCTGGAAAAGACCTCAGATCAGGCTGTCAGACCCAACAGGAGACGCACAAAACTGTCCTGCTGACCCGGGGTCAAAGGGCATCCTGAGAGCATCAGAGATCATGTCAGAGTAACAATCAGCTTGGTTTCTTCAGCCTATTTATAATTCAAGGGTAAAAGTTTCTGAAGAGTACCTGTTAATTAAGTTTGATTTATATTCAAATGTAAAAATGTTTTCAAAGTATCTTTTTAAGTAATGGGTAAAAAATGTCTCAACAATTAACTTTTCCTTGGCTGTAGATTTAATTCACAATTATAAGTCCCTAGCAAAATTCCCAACACAATTTCTGCAGGATCAGTCCCTGAAATACTTGATTCCCAAAGAAAAACAAACCAAAAAAAGGCCAAAACGCAAACACAAAATGTCCTTCAAAGATATTTTTGAGTCCAATGTCTCTGGCTTAAAAACAAAAAGGGTTCAGACCAGAGGTGCTCCAAACTTAAAAGTCCATAAAAATGAAAAAGAGCAATGCACTGCAAAAGTGGACAAAAAGAAGAAAAATTACTCCCATTACCAAACGTCCGAGCAGCAGCATGGAGATGTTTTTCTTCCTTGACTTTAACTCTTAGAATTTCAGAGTCCTAACCAAGTTTCTTCTGATCTCACCAGCCGAATCTCCCCTCCATTTCGCCTTCTCCCCTCTTTGTTCTAAGCCCCTCCCCCTCTTGATCCAACCTGATTCACCTGCAGCAGGTCACCTGACCAGGAAGCTGCAGCTAAACAGACCTTTACATTAGGAGCAGCAATGTCTCTTTTAGGGTGAGCAAAGTACGGTGGCCCTGAAGGTCAATGCGAATAAACACTTCACAATACGCAAAAAAATTTCAAAATACGGAAAAACATTTCACAATATGCAAAAACATATGAATACGCAAAAACATTTCACAATATGCAAAAACATTTCACAATATGCAAAAACATTTCACAATACGCAAAAAAAATCAAAATACGGAAAAACATTTCACAATATGCAAAAACATATGAATACGCAAAAACATTTCACAATATGCAAAAACATTTCACAATATGCAAAAACATTTCACAATACGCAAAAACGTATGACTACACAAAACATTTCACAATACGCAAAAACATTTCACAATACGCAAAAACGTATGACTACACAAAAACATTTCACAATAAACAAAAACATTTATGAATACTCAAAAATATTTAAGAATGAGCGAAAACATTTAAGAATGCGCAAAAACATGTCACAATTCGAGAAAACATTTCACAATATGCAAAAACATTCATGAATGCGCAAAAACATTAAGCAATGCGAACAAATGACCCACCCTTTCCGGTTTCTTGAAATGTATTTCATGATCCCTGAAATGTTTTTGCATATTGTGAAATGTTTTTGCGCATTCTTAAATGTTTTTTCTCTTTTTTAAATGTTTTATTGTATTGTGAAATGGTTTTGCACATTCATAAATGTTTATGCGTATTCTTAAATATTTTTGCGTATTTTGAAGTCTTTATTCGCATTGACCTTCAGGGCCACCGTAGGAAAGGGATCCCACCTTGCAAGGATTTTTTAAAAGTTATTATCATGAATCCCCAACTCAACACAAAAATGCCACCCCAAGGGGCGGACATTAGCTCAGTTGGTAGAGCGTCTGCCCCATGTACGGGGGCTGCCAACCCCCAGCAGCAGCTGCAGGTTCGAATCCCGACCACAGCCCTTTGCTGCATGTCATCCCCCCTCTCTTCACCCGCTTTCATGTCTCTCTCAGCTGTCCTATCAAATAAAGGCCATAAAAAAAAAAAAAAATCCACCCAAAAAAAAAAACACTTTATGTTGATGTCACAGGAGGCCATCATCAGGTCAGGCCGAGCTCTGCTCTCTGATTGGAGAAACAGGCCTGTTAGACTTTCTGTCAGGAGGTGAAGGGTCACAGTGTGTTCTGATTGGTTTAGCAGGGGTATAAACCTGAATGTTATACCATCCCATAACGACACATCTGCTGAATCTTGAAGTTCCCATCAGGTGGTCTGACCTCGGCTTCAGTGATGAAGACCTGGAGCTCCACCTTCAGCCTGAGGGCCTCATGCATGCTTTCAGTATTAACTTTTCCTGATCTGATGTTTTACTGACAAGATTTTGACATATTTTTCTGTCCTGTTGTTTCCTACTCAGATGATGCACTCTGCAGTCTATATTTATGAATCAGCACGTCTTTATTCAGAGGATGACTGTGTGCTTTTCTACAGAATGATCCTGTTTGCTGAGCGTGCATGTTTGTTATGACCCATCCTTATTTTATCAGCTGGATGCACTTTGACCTCTTTGATTAAGTTTGCTCTTCAGTTTGGCTGATCAACTCCACGACAGAATTATTAAAGCAGAGCTCATGAGACCAGGAAAGCAGAGCTGTGTTAGAAACATGATGGAGAGGTGAAATATCAGGGCTTAGGTAAAAAATCTCCCTCCTGTAGTTTATTAACATTTTATATTAGGTTAAAAAAAATACATTTATTTACATGCACTTCAGTTCAGTGATTCTGGTTTTCAACTCATTTTCTTCTTTATGAAACAGTCTTGTTAACGGTATATTAATATTTTAAAGGGCCAGTCGCTCTAATCTTTTGGGCCTCAGTTGTGGGCCTTGTATTGTCATTCAGGGACCAGACCAAAAGTTTGGACAGCAGCAAGGGCCAGTTTGGACATTTTTACTCTGAGAATATGCCGATAAGAGCCAGGCTCCAGCTTTACTCAGTAAGACCATCAGTTTATTTTGATTAATCACAGCTGGAGGGGCCCCGTCTGGGTTTTTTCAGGGGCCCCGTCATGTCTGTGTGCAGCCCTGGAGATATGGCACTACCAGAATGTCATCAGAGTCTCTCTCCAACTGAGAAAGGACCCTTTTCCATTAGCCCTACTCTACTCTACTCACCTTGTGCTGCTTTTCCATTAGCCCCAGTCGCCTGCCCAACGGGGTGCAGTGTCGCTGTAAACAGCTGAGCGGCACTGCGGTGACGTTATTTTGAGCGTGACACAACAATCTGTGGCTTTTTGTCACAAACTGAGTAAAAAAGGAAAGCAGAAGAAGGCTGCAGGTGGTAAGAAGAAATACTCCTTGAGAAGCACAGGAGAGTTTTGGAAGCTATACAACAGAATGAAGCGCTCATGACTCATCGATGACGACATTGTCTGACCAATCAGTAGCTGGCAGTCGGTGACGTCATCTTTTAGTATGGACTCAGCTCACTTGGAACCAGAGCGGAGTAGGTACTAAAACTAGCTTGTTTTAGGAGGTACCAGGCTAGTGGACACACGCTGCTAATCGAGTAGGGCCGAGTAGAGTAGGGCCAAGGCATGCTAGTGGAAAAGAGCCAAACGACTCCAATGATGAGAGGCCTCGTCACACCGTCGCAGCCTTCTTCACCTTTAACCTACCAAACTCTGTGATGAGCTTACTCTCCTGTAGATGAAATGGGGGGGAGGGAGCCATGGATCAGGATCAGCTCAATGAACCAGATCTTTGTTCTGTCCTGTTCAGTGATGGGACTGCAGAGGTTATTACTCCTTCCTCTGATTCTCCCTCTGCTCTTTATTTAAACGCGTCTCTTAGTTTAATGATCATTTAAAGATAGACTTCCTCCCTGCTGTTCCCATGGTGACAAGTGAAGATGTCTGAATATTTATTTCCTGTTTGATCTCTCAATAATCTGATGTGTTTTTCTCTCTGGTCATTTATTCTGTTTGAATTTAGTTTGTTGGCCTTCAGTTCTATTTGTTAGTTTTAATCACCTTTTACTGCCAATGGAGGTGTGCTTAATAAAGTCTGTGACAACAACGATCACTCTGCTCTTTGGTCTGTTCATCATGCCCAACAGCATTTTAACTATCAGGTAAGAAAGAAGGTTGGGCTTAGGGGCTGTTTACATGGAAACTCCTGGGGCCTGTTGCACGAAAGTAGGATTCAGACATCCGGGCTCAATGATTGAGCCTGGCTCATCGAATCCAAAACAAGGGGGTTCAGGCTTATTTGGTTGCACAAAAGACCAAGCGAGGATGAGAGCACAGGGATTCTTCAAGCCAGGCTTAACCCATCCTGGATCAGTGCACGCACGCGATTACTTCAGCAGACCCCACGATCGATCACAGAATCACGGATTCACCATGACAACAAGAGCGGCGTGCCTGTTTCTGTCGGAGCAGGAAGTCCTCATGGAGGCCTATTAGGAGGTAAAAGACTGAATTAAAAGAAGAGAAAACACCGCCACAGCGACACAAGAACGACAGGAAGCTCTGTGGACCGCCTGAATGTTTAATAGTGCACTGATATACAATCCATACTCCGCTGAAACATCATGATATCGATTCAAACGGTTACGTTACACTAACGTCTCTGAAATCAAAGTTGTGCTCTTATTATGAATTTGTTGAATTGCACATGAAACTAAAATTGAAACATCCACATTTACTCCTTATGTTGCATGCTGCTGTTAGATTATATGTGAAAGTGTGCACGAGTTTGCGTGCATGCAGACCCTCTCTCTCTCTTGTGCTCTAAACGAGATTTTACATGATGGCTCCCTCCATCTGTGATTTATATGTGAAGAGTTATTTTCCAAAATGCTATGAAAGCCAAAATTAAAAACACTTCAAAGAAATGTTTAACCTCAACAAAAAAAAAAAAAAATCAACGCAACAGTTTCCATTAGTTTTTCTTAGTTATGACAACTTAATTTGAAATTGCGTTGAACCAGCAAACAATATTACATTGACAAATTAATTTTTCTTCAGTCAAAGCTTATTATGAGTACTGCTTACTGAATATCTTTCATCATA
This sequence comes from Scarus forsteni, assembly GCA_036419115.1. Lineage (NCBI taxonomy): Eukaryota > Metazoa > Chordata > Actinopteri > Labriformes > Labridae > Scarus > Scarus forsteni. Next base: position 113,803 of record JAZDUH010000396.1, read on the forward strand.
AAGACACGTTTTAAGTTGGTTACTCAAACAAATATGTTAAGTAAACTGACTTTACCATGATATTTAAAGTAGGTTAATTTGTTGTCAAGTTAATTATAATAACAATGCACCCAAATTTTAAGTAGCAGTAATTTAAATATATACATATATATACTTTTTCTTCATTTTTCTTTTTAATTTAAACCATTTGTTCATATTTTCCTTTACATTGCTATAAACACTTACATAATACTTAAAGGGAAAATCTAGTGTAATTTTAACCCAGGGTCTAGCTAGCAGTCACACAGTAAAACAAGCTTAATTCTAATTATCTCAATGAAAGTCACATGTAACAAATTTAAACCCATTATTTCAGTAGAGCAATCAGAAATACATTTTACTCACCATGAAATGTTACTTCAGCCTCCTGCACGGTCTTATTCAGTTGTTTGGGTAACAGATGTAATGTAAAATGGAAAAGTGTTGAGAAAAATTAAGTTATTAAGCTAAGTTTATGAAGTTATGGCAACTTGAATTTTGTGTTCAGCTTATCCACAATGAAATTTGAGTGTGTGTGACATGCTAAATTAAGTTTATGTAATTACCAACACTATTATTTGATCGCAACTTAAAAAAATAGAGTTGGCAACCAAGAAAGTTCATCTAAATCATTTAATTACATTTTTTAAATTGCATTTGTATTAAATCAAGTGGTGTCAACAGAGATTTGAATTACTTTTAAGAGTGATATTATTCCTATTCTTTTTAATATCGATGGTACCATCTGCCCTATCAGTATTTAATGCCAGAAAGCTATATATCCCTGTTCAAACTGTATTTCAAAGTTCAGTTCAACATACACCCAAATGGTGGGTCTGGGTAAATCATGTAAACACTTTCTAAATTAAAATGGATTTATAGCATTTTTGAAAAGAGCTCTTCATGTGTTACAGAAGAAATCTAATAGCATTGTTTTTGCCATTGTCTTTAATTTATAAGAAAATGACTGGACAAATTTACATGCTCAACAAATAAATAGCCTTAATACAAAAAATTCTGAAATAAGAAATACCATTACCACAAATAAAAACCCTTTAAATAGGTGAACAAATAATAAAAATTGGAATAAATTGTAACTACAGAAATCAACATCAAATACTTTAAATGACCATGTAGTTAGCATAAAAACTAACTCACTACAGAAACATTTACACTCTGCAATAACTGAACATTAACATTTAAATGATTGTGAGCTTTTCTATTTTAAAAGTTAATAGTAATCAGTTTTAATTTAATTATACTGAGAGTGTTTTTTTCACTGATATAATTATTCAAATTTGTTGATATGTTTTGATTCTGTGCTCTGTATGCTGACCTCTAAAATCACTGCAATAAATGATGACAAATGTCCAAATAATGACAGTGGGTCTTGTTTAATGTGACAACGATGTCTGGTGAGCGATGGAATAAAAATTGATTTCCGTTTGTGGGGACTGCTGACTGAGAAAAGGGACGAGATTAAATCATCCTGGAACTTAGCCTGGTCTGGAGCAGGCTAGAGCTAAAGAATAAATCTCCATGGTAACATATATCAAAACATATCCCACTTCCCCCTATCCGACTTTTGTACAACCAGATCATGGATTAATAGATCCAGGATAACCAAGATATCCCGGCTTAATCCCTTATCCTACTTTCGTGCAACAGGCCCCTGACTTGAAGCCGCAAAGATTCTCCCTTTCCGTTTTCGAATTCTTCTGCGTTTAGATGACAACGCTCGGAGACGAGTTAATCCCCTGTAAATCCGCTGTAGTGTGCATGCCGGTTCAGTAGATGGCGGTGTAGGTCTGCAGAGAGGCAGCGCTGCTACAACACACGAACGAAGAAGAAAACCTTTCACAAACAACAATGGCGAACAGACGCACAGAGAAGCAGGAGTTTCTTTTTTGGACAACAAATCAGTTCGGACAACAAATCTGTCTGGTTAGTTTTTTCTGGATAACAAACCGAGCACGGTAAGACGCTCACACGTTACTCGGCGGACAGAGGAAGCTGCTGTTGTTGCAGCCTCCATGTGAAAGAGTACTGCTCATGCGGTGACGTCAGCGTTTCCCCCTGAAACGTTCTGCTCTGTGTTTACACGAGGCCGGATGGAGGAGCGGATTCAAATCTTTCTGCTCTGGGGAGCGTTTTCAAAAGTTTGCGTTTTAGGTGGAAATGCAACGTGGTCTCATCTAAACGGAAGGCCAAAATGCAACGAAATGTTTGCGGAATTGACCGTTTTCGGCGTCATGTAAACGGCCCCTTAAAGGACACTGATTAGTTGTGAGAGATGGATCTCTAACCCTTTCCTCACGTCAATTATGCTAATGCTAATTGATTTAACAGATACACCCCCATCTCTCACAGAATGCTAATTAGCCCTTATGCACTCTCTATAGTTAACAACAACAGAGACTTACTGCACTGCAAATGATTTGATACTTGCCAAGATTTCAAACCTTTTTTTCAGACGTGATAGGTAATTTAGCTCGTTTTAAAAGTTCTTCACTCATTTTTAGTCCTTAATTTTACAGTACAACCTTAAATTGAGCATGGAAACATCTTTATTGCCTTTTTTAGTCTGGAAATCTTAAAACTGAGTGAATAACTGTTAAAATAAACTAAATTAGTTGTTTTACAAAAACTATCCTTCCAACAAAGAAAACTACAACAACCTTCTCACAACTCATGATGCAATGACACATTTTCAGGAGCTTCAATGGGCTTTAAATATTTGGTTGTGTGGTTCTGCATTTGTTTCATGTCCCCTTTGATTTTAAAGTTTGATTTAAAGTAGTTTGACCTAAAAATCACATTTCAGCTTATTTCAATCCTTTAGGAAACTTCAAGGGACAACTTATTTCAAGATGTCTGATAGAGTAAGATTTACTTGCTCTATGGACAGATCATTTCACTACTTTGAATTCATTTTCTCCTCAGATTTAGTGGTTTTATCTTATATTTGGACTTCCCTTATTTGCAATATGTGGAGCAGGCACAGGACAGAAATATTGAGAAACTTTGACCATTTCATGAGAAACATTCCAGTTCATGATCATTATAGCTGTTAGGGCCCGATCTCCTAAAGACATGCATGTGTTAAAACACGTGCAAACTTAATAACACATGCTCACCACAAACACATTTGCAGTAAGCAGTGTGTTTGCCTCACACTTCACGGCTTCAAACTTCATTTTTCACTTATGGCCTCGAGCACACACAAAATCCTCCTTTAAGAGGGCGTCCACGCCACTTTAGCTCCTGTTATCAACTGTGCACACAGTGATAGTAGATGCACATGCAATTTAGCACCTATTATTTTGGATCTTAGTAGGTCAGGCCCTTAATGTAGACATTAGCATGGTCTCCATATCCATGGTTGGTACATCTATAGTGATTATTTCTATCACCACATAGTCATGAGGTCCCTCTGAAAATGGGATGTCACATCTCAAGAGGCCTTTAACACATTTATACTTAACGGAGACAAATATGGTTGGGATGACCTTGTGGTCTGGGCACCCATGAGTTCGTCACTACCATAAATTCTTATTTTCAGTAAGAATATCTATGATCATACTTCTATAAAATGATCACCACAACCATTCAGACATGAGGACCCTCCTGAAAACCAGATGTAGCATCTCAAGAGGCTAACCTCTAATAAATCAGACGACAGGTCTATGGTTCATGGATCTGTCTCTAACTTTAGTTCTTACTTTAGTCCACTTGTCTCCTCTTCCCTCCCTTCCTTCACCCTCACACCAACACAGCATGATGTGGATTTGCTGTTCATCATGAGACTGGGATCCACATTCAAGATTTCCTGCTGCTTAACAGAAGGTTTTTTCTTGAGCCATGATGGAGGGATCCATGATTGGCTATATGGATTCATGTTGGTGTTGGATGTATATATTTGTATATATATGTATATGTGTATTCTATATGTATATATGTATCTATGCATATATGTGTATCCATAAAATGAAGAGCTTTATGCTCTATTGTAAAGTGTCTTGAGATAACACTTGTTATGAATTGGCGCTATATAAATAAAGTTTGATGGATTGAATGGTGACGACATCTTTGTATGACCCCTGAATGTGTGAAACAACCTTTTTTCACCCATAACTTTGGTGTAATAAACCCCTGCTTGATAAATAAGCACCCTAAAGGCTCCAAGTCCAGTTATATGTCGACGTGGAGCTTCATTCAGCAGGAGAAAACCCCATCAGCGAGGACCGATCTATCCTGGTCAGTGCACTATATTATGTATGTTGTTATTAAAGGCATAGTTTAGTTTTTAATTTTTTAATGGCAATTTTCTGTGTTTTTTTAAAGTTATGGCTGCAGAGTTAGCTGACATCAACCTCCCACAGCCATGGTTAGGTGCTGTTTAACTCTGTTTTGTGTCTATATTTTTATTATTTAACAAAACCCACAATATGACACATAGACACACACAGGACTGTGCTACTACATCAGCAAGTACAAGGATAAAAATTTGCACCATCGTTGTAAAATAAAGAGCAAAGTCTGTGGGAGTAAATCAGAAGTCCTCCACAGAGGGAGCTCCTGAGTTATTCTGTATGTCAATGTCAACCTTGTTTATGTAGTACATTTAAATAGCCAGCAGCCTACTAAAGTGCTGTACAGTAGTGGTTTATGACGTTGACACATTCATCAATGAGAAGGGCGAGCGCGTCCCCTCTTTGGTATGTATGGAAAAACAGTTAAAGGTTTAGAGAAGGATTTTTATGGCCTTTACTGTAAAATCCTCTCATGGACTTCAGGAGCAACAGATTTGATAAAAATGTTTTTGTGGCCCATAATGCCAGAGGATTTGACGGCTACATTCTCATGGTGGGGAGGAAGATCCAGAGGGACAGAGGTGTGGGTGTGCCTCGCTGCGCCTCGCTGCACCGTGCATGAAAATTGCAAAATGCCCTGGGCACACCCCGTTGGCACGACGCAGGGCAGGTGCACCATGCCTGGTTTATGAAATTAGAGCCCACAGTGTTCACTTGAGTGTCCCACAGTTTCACATGTAAAAATATTGATATTCATGAACAGAGAACCTTAAATATAAACATCTGATCCAAATCTTCATCCACATCATGTCAGGTTTCTACAGAGGTTCTTCTCATGTTTCCGTTTAGCTGCAGTCAGTTTGATTGAATCAGCGTCTTCATGTCTGTGTCAGATCGATCACTTTTATCATCGTTCACCTGTTTGATCTGACTGTGTAGTTTAGAAACAGACTTAGAGACCTGTGCAGCAGCCCTAAGAGGACACAGATCAGTGTCCTCACAGGAGAGTCTGACAGAGATCCACATTAAACCCTGACTGTCTGCTGTGAGGACACGACCCATTCATCTTTACAGACCGTGGTGTGTCCTGTGGTCACCAGCAGAGGGAGCCAGAGGACCATACTCCACATGAAGAAGGTCAATGGTTTAAAAACACTCTTTAAGACCTGTTTGAGTTTATTTCATGGACTTTTATTTGAGAGACATGACTGTGATACAGCGGGATGTCGGGACAGAGTGTGAGGTCAACGGTCAGACTCAAACAGACTAAATAAATAGAGTTTAAAGAAATTCAGCAGTTTGACTGATGGACCAATGGCAGCTCAGATTCTGCTCGTACCTCCACTGTCTGCTCCGTCTGAAGGTTTGATTCACTTCTGAGCATCAAAAGTCTGATTCTCAGAAACCTTGAATCCTTTTCTTTACTGTGAGCTTTGTCACATTGGCACAGTCGTCCTGACGTTCTCACGACCTAAAGGCTCTCATTTACGTGTCTCAGGCAGAGGCAGACGCTGGACCACTATGGCTAGTCCAGGTCTGGGTCACTGACCTCAGAGCAAACACACTGTAAAAAAAAATTGTAAAGAAAACAGTAATTTTCCGGCAGCTGGGGCACCAAAAAAATACCATGAAGGGAGTGCTGGTTTGGCGGAGTGGTTAGCACCCCATGTACTAGCTTCTGCCGGTCCAGGTTCGAATCCCACCTGTGACCATTTTGCAGAGTGTCTTCCCCTACTCTCTCCCCCTTTCACAAGCCTATCCACTGTCTCTCTCCTATCAATAAAGGCACAAAATGCCCAAAAATACATTAGAAAAAAAAAAAAAATACCGTGAAATAACAGAAAATTGCTTTCTCATAAAAAAACAGTTTCTTTCTGTAATTAAAATACAGTTTGTAGTTGTAATTTTAACAAGATTTTACCTTAATTTAAGGTTCTTTAATGTTTAATTACAAACATTTTACATTAAAAAACAATTAAATTACCCATAAAGATGGTAAATCGACATTGTAATACGAAGAATTATGCTTACATTTACAGGAATGTGCTGCTAATAGTTGGTTTTAATGATGTTATTTTTTTTATTTATATTTTTTGGGCATTTTGTGCCTTTATTGATAGGAGAGAGACAGTGGATAGGCTTGTGAAAGGGGGAGAGAGAGTAGGGGAAGACACTCTGCAAACTGGTCACAGGTGGGATTCAAACCTGGACCAGCAGAAGTAAGTACATGGGGTGTCTGGTTGTTAACCACTCAGCCAAACCAGCACCGCTTAATTACATTATTTTATAGAAAAAGGTTTTTTTAGAGTTGTTAAGTTGAATTTTCCAGTTTATTCCCTTGAATAACAGAAAAATATTTGTATAATTACAATACACTTGTTAAGGTATTTTATCACTAAATATTGGTATTTCTAAAAGAGTTTCTTTGTAAAAGAACAGAAATATTGTTTTTTTCACAGTTACAGTAATTTCCTGTTATATCACATTTGACATGTAAAATCACAGTTTATTTTTGTGAATTAATTGGCATTTTGAAATTACAGAAAAAAACTGTAAAATAAACAGTAAAATACTGTTATGTTACTATTATTTACAGTGCAGGGTGAGGGTTACTGGGTGAGGTGTAGGACGGGTTTTGTTCCATTTTACTCACATGGCAGCGAGAATCCTCTGAGCAATACCTGTTATTTATATCTAAATTATTACTGTTCCCTAAAACGTATTTAGTTAGTGCCTTGCCATATTTATTGTTGTGATTTACTGCCTTAAACTTTAAGATGAACTTGTATAACTATGGCGTGTGCTGCTGACCTCTTGGCCAGGTCACCCTTGTAAATGAGATCCTGATCTCAGTGGGTTTGTATCTGCTTCAATAAAGGTTAAATAAAATTGAAAAAAAAACAACAGGCATGGGCACATGCATTATGATTATCAACTTAACCCAACTTACTTTTTTGTTAACTACAGGATAAATCCAGGGATAAAAACGGGGTGGGGGGTTGATCAATGCAGGGATGTAATAAAAAGTAATTTTAAAAAAAGGTTTTAGAAAATCTTGGTTTCCAAACCGGGTCTCAGGGACTGGGGAGGTCCTATCAGGGGCAGACTTACCATTAACTGCCTGGGGCCCCAAACATCTCACAAAAATGTGTTATTAAAGTTTTCTTTGATTCAGTGATTATCATTAAGTCTTAGTTCACATGCTGTAGTCTGAAGTAGAGGAGATTAACATCCATATTTTATAATCATTTTGTCAGTAGACCTCTAACATTTGTCTTTATTTTCAGTCATGATGTCCTGTAAAATACTTTAATTCATAAATTTTCAAACTAAATGACACCTAGTATAAAAAGCTTAAGGTCCATGCACTGGATAATTTTACGTCTGCATGATAAACTTCTTCTTTTTGACAATGTCCCTTCAGGGGCTCTGTAATCATAAACACTTAGATTTATAGTCTGTTTTTGGTCATAAATTTTATTCCCTGGATGTGGAGGACATATAAACATGGGTATGTAACTTGTAACTTAAGCTGTCAGATAACTGTGACAGATTTCAAAAGCAGGACTAATGAACACACTCGCCTGTCAAAATTAAACTAAATTACAGAAGTTAAGGAAATTCATTTAGTTTGTTATGTTACCTGGTACAAGATTAAAATAATAATAAAAATGTATCAGCATGCTGAAAACCAATGAAATACTGAGTTACTGACCCTGTTTACTTTTCATATTATAATTTAATTTAACTTAATTTTATTTTATTTTTATTACTACCCTCTCTTTCTTCTTCTCCCCCCCTTTTTCCCCTCTTCTTGTAAATACTTCTTGTCCGTCTATTTTGTCTTTTGTGGTGTGAATGAGTCAGACTGACCGAGTTATCTGAGTAGGTAATGGGAGCTTTGTCTCTAACGTACTGGTTTTTAAGGAGACATTATTTTTCACTGTTAAGGTTTATTACAGTCTGGAGATGACCCTTATTTGATATCTGTAATTCCTTGTTTATTTTTTCTCTGCACCCATCCCATATGTTGGAAAAATTAATAAATGTCATTTTAAAAATGTTTCAGCACAGCACAGGATATGAGGGGCCCCGATGACCGGGTTTACCTTGGATGTCCATATGACCAAATCTGCCCCTGGTTCCTATTACGGCCTTTAAAAGGGATAAGACTGTCGGAGGGATGGTTAGGATTAGGTAGTTTGTTGTATAAAATGTTCATTATTAGGGGGGTAGGGTAAGAAAAGAAACAGGATTGAGGTTAGGATTAGGGTAAGAAATTGGACAGGGTTTAGTGCCCCCCCCCCCCCCCCCCCCTCGTCCCACCAGATGATGATTTCCACGATCCCCCCTGTATTTAAAGGTGTAGTCAGTGATGTGGGAGAAAACAAGTGGAGAGGTTGATGATAAACGAATTTAGACCCGCCTTTCCCTCCATACCTCACCCCTGGCTCCACCCCCGAAAGCTGATGGACGTGCATCGTCATGGAAACGTCTGTAGAAGCTGCGTAGCTGACCAACGTAGCTAAGGTAACCCCGACTCGTCAGACAACTCGACTGTCATTATTGATAACATCACAACAACAGAACATTCTGTCAGATTAGACAATAAGATGAATGCCCGACGGCTGTTACTGTTATGTGAAGCACCACAAAGCTAATGTTGCTAACCTATCCAGCAGAAAGACGGCGACATCCACGTCCTTTTTCAGGTCTTTACATTCGCAGAGTTCCCTCCACCGTCAGAAAGCAATGTTGACCCGGGTCTTCGCTCTTTCATGGTCATAGCCCTTCTTTTTCACTTTTCACCCCTCTGACCTTTTTCTTTTGGGCTGTTTTTCAGCCATTGCTACTGCACCTATTGTATCTCTCTCTTAAGCTAACTGCGCACGCTACGCAACCTATGACTCCCCCTCCCCCCTCTGTCTGATCTGTGCATGAGTATGATCGCCCCCTGGATGTGGGGGGGTGTACTCTGTTTTGGCGGCTCGGCCTGAGCCACAGTATTTACCTGCTGAAATTCAGAGCCAAGGCTGTGTATTGAAACCAGACTTTTTTTTCAACATGCTGTCAGTGGGGACATCTTGTGGATGGAGAGGAGAAATACGGTGAATTTGACAAATTGTGCATTCGAAGACTTGAAGATCGCTGACTACACCTTTAATCAATGGTTCAGGTAAAAAATTATGCACAAACGGCTCTGCTGGAGACAGGCAGGTTCACAAAACGTACTCACACATGCACACACAGGGAGTTGGTGACCCTCCCCCAATGGTTATATAACCCTCCTCTGAACTTCATGCTGGGATGGGTGCTTATAATTGTAATGAATAATAATCAATATAATAAATAACATGTAATGTGTGAGTGCATGCAAACCTCAAATTCATAAGTACCTGATTTCTTTAGGGGTGATCCCGTGTTAAAACTGATGGTAACGATGGGCCCCCCCACCCCTCTCTGTGAGGGTTAGTGTTACTGGGTTAGGGTAAATGGGTTAGGGTTAATAGGTTAGGGTAAATGGGTTAGGGTTAATAGGTTAGGGTAAATGGGTTAGGGTTAATAGGTGTCTCTGTGTGTTTAACATGTTTGTTTCTACATCCCAGCCATAGGGCAGACCCCCCAACCTTGACCGTGAACCATCATGTTGTGCTCCAGGTCTTCATCTGAGCTTGTGTCCTATCACCAGACAATTGCCCAAGTCCCTCTGATCCGAGTCTCAAGCAAGTCCCAAGTTTATTCTGTTGTGGGCAAGTCGAGTCAAGCGAGTCACATGTTATGATGGGTCGAGTCCCTCACCATTGTTCCCCAGTCCACCCAAAAAGCACTCAGATTTTATCTTGAAGAGAGAAACCTTATCTTCCTACAAATACCACACACGTACACCCTCTAGCTAGCTTCATATTGACCACAGGTCGGGCTAACGTTCCTGCCATATTGACCTATGGCAGGAATGTTAGCTACCTGGCTAACGTTTGATGTTGTTCCCTCTTTTTTGCTTATTGAAGCGTTGCAGGTCGTGCACTTGGCCTGTCTTCGTTTCCATCTGATTGAAATTGTTTATATGCAAAGAAAATAACTTTGGGCACAGAAGACATGGCGGTTGCCAATTTGAATCCAGCTTCTAGCGCACCCTGCCCACTGATCATCACTGTAGCAGAAGCAGGTGTGTGGTAGGAACCTATGTGTGTAGCACTGTGTTGTGTGGGGGACAATAATAGGTGACGGACCAGTGTACTGTGAATGGAGCATCAGTAAAGTGAAGCTAAAAGGAAAGAGCGGTGTATATCTCCTGTCTGGCTCTTCATGTAAAGCCTGAGTGCAGTTTTCTGTATCATGTCATCTCAAGTCAGGTCGAGTCTGGAGACATTTTCTCCCGAGTATAAGTCGAGTTGCAAGTCGTCTCATTAGCGGCTCAAGTCAACTCAAGTCCGAGTCCCTATGACTCGAGTCCAGTTGTCTGCCTATCATAGAGTTAATCCTCTTCCCACTGCTGCGGTTACACCTGAGCTGGAAACACTCAGCAGGTAAAGCTCCACCTGTCTGATGACAAAGTGAGGCCCACCAACAGCATCATGGATCAGATGTGGTCGGGTCAGACCTGGATGACTGGATCAGGCAGCATCGTTGAGTCATGGTGCTCAGATTCACCGTAACACCAAAGAGATCGTTGAGCATGATGGGCTCCAGTCTATCTCTCTGACTGATGAAGGTGAGTCTCATGAACTTCCTGGAGATATCAAGCCCGTACACGACAGGTTAATACAGCTGGTTGACTGATAGACCTGGTCAGTTACTGGCTAGTTGTTTGTAAGAGCAGGAAGACCCGTTAGCAGATGAATGCAGCTCATTAAAGGAGACATATCATGCTGATGCATGATTTAATACTTACAAATAATATAATAAATTTGAAAACAGGACCTTACACCCCTTTTATTTCAAAAAATGAGATATTGTATTTTTTCTGGTATCCTAGAACGAGATTTGATGCCTCTGAAAATAGGTCATTGCGAGATGTCCGCGAGATTTCAAATGTCATGACATCACGAGGTACCTTTCTTTTTATTGGAGCAATCTGATAAAACACTTCCTCCTCTGTGATGTCCGTTAGCCACAAAACCGTCACCGAGGAACACATCCACCAGCAGGGGTATATAGGTCCCTAGCTCACAATCACTCATTACCAGTTCTGGCCTGTAGGGGGACTCAATACGCGGTCGCTGCATTGAGCCTGCTGGAAAATAGAGTAGAAGAAGAAGGACAGGCTGGCTCAGCCCCCGATAGAACTGACCAATCAGAGCACAAAGGGCTGAGACATTGCGAGGTAACTGTAGGTCAGCCTGAGATCCGAGTGTTTCAATGAGAGCTTGATAATGGCCTAAAATGAGGATTTTGAGAACGCTATTGTGGGGCAATGAAGGAGCTAAATGACTTGTACTGAGGGCAGAAATGCTTTACAGGCATCCTAGTCTGGCATAGTGAAAAGGAGAAACAAGCATGATATGTCCTCTTTAATATCTGAGTACACTTTAATATTTCAGCTGTTTATTGATTTTTAGGATGACCTGCTTCCTGGTTATCTGGTTGTTGCAGCTGGTTAGTTGTTGATAGCTGTGATTTGACGGGCTGGTTCATGCCTGGTTTTCTGGATGGTATTGGATAATGTTCCCGGCTGGTTGGTGTCTGGCTGGTCCAGCGGGTTAGTCAGTTGGTTATTGGTTAGTTAGTCCGGTTAGCAGACAACGCAGCAGGGTCTGTGTTTTTTCTGGATCTTTCTGACACCTGGTCCTGGTCCTTGTCTCGGTCTCAGGCCTCCATTAGTCGCCCTTCCTGGTTGATAGCTGTTGACGCCCCCTGCTGGATGGACATGGCTGTTGGTCTCCTTCGTGCAGTCATGGTCGTTGTCTTCATCGTTGTCTTCGATAATGACAAGCTCCGCCTTCAGGGCGCCCTCATACTCCTGTCCCTGCCTGCTGTCATCCAGCGCCGTCTGGAAGCCCATGAAGATGGCTGTGATTGGCTCAGTGGTGTCCACGCTGTTCAGGACCGTAAAGGGGGCGTTGTCTTCAAAGAGGGGGGAGGGCACTCTGTCCAGGGGGGTGGAGTCATCATCCAAAGGGGTGTGGTCAGCATACAGAGCAGTGGGGTAGTTTCCATTGTGGTCTGATGGTTGGCTCAGGTAGTATAGCTCCTCCTCCTCCACTGTGATGTAATCGCTGAGAGGAATGTGATTGGCCGGAGTGTAGCACTGTTGGTAAGGGGACAACACTTCCTGGTCATGTGACCTTGGAGGAGGGCATTCATTGGCTCTGCCCATCAGCCCACAGGGACAGTGGGAGACCCTGCTGGTGTCGCAGGTCAGAGGTGGATCAGGACCACCGGGACAGGTCCTCACCTCAAACGACCTGCAGTGGCGCCCTCTACGGTTAGCATGGCAATGACCATTTCTCATTTTCTCTTCCGGTCGTCTGTGATGGTGGCTGTGGTAGCTGAGGTCCGTCTCCTCGCGGTGGTTTTTGGGGAGACAATCTCCATGGAAACCACACAGGCTGATGATGTCACCGCGTCCCGCTCTGTCCCATTGGCTATGGCGATGGTGCGAGTGAGGCTCCGCCCTCCTGCTGTGGGGTACGCTGTACTTTTCGGGGTGAACTTGGCGATGCATGCAGGCCCTCAGCAGCTGCTGCACCTCATTGGCCGAGAGCTGGGAGACCCAGCCACTGTCATGTGACCCCTGAAAGGAAACAAGGTGACATGAGTTCAACACAGGTGACATGCATTAGCCTGTGCCTTCACTCAGCTTTATAACCAGCTGTTAGCCTGTGCCATTACTTAGCTTTATAACCAGCTGTTAGCCTGTGCCCTCACTCAGCTTTATAACCAGCTGTTAGCCTGTGCCCTCACTCAGCTTTATAACCAGCTGTTAGCCTGTGCCCTCACTCAGCTTTATAACCAGCTGTTAGCCTGTGCCTTCACTCTGTTTTGTAACCAGCTGTTAGCCTGTGCCCTCGCTCAGCTTTATAACCAGCTGTTAGCCTGTGCCCTCACTCAGCTTTATAACCAGCTGTTAGCCTGTGCCCTCACTCAGCTTTATAACCAGCTGTTAGCCTGTGCCTTCACTCAGCTTTATAACCAGCTGTTAGCCTGTGCCTTCACTTAGCTTTATAACCAGCTGTTAGCCTGTGCCTTCACTCTGTTTTGTAACCAGCTGTTAGCCTGTGCCTTCACTCAGCTTTATAACCAGCTGTTAGCCTGTGCCTTCACTCTGTTTTGTAACCAGCTGTTAGCCTGTGCCCTCCCTCAGCTTTACAACCAGCTGTTAGCCTGTGCCTTCACTTAGCTTTATAACCAGCTGTTAGCCTGTGCCTTCACTCTGTTTTGTAACCAGCTGTTAGCCTGTGCCCTCACTTAGCTTTGTAACCAGCTGTTAGCCTGTGCCTTTACTTAGCTTTATAACCAGCTGTTAGCCTGTGCCTTCACTTAGCTTTATAACCAGCTGTTAGCCTGTGCCTTCACTCAGCTTTATAACCAGCTCTTAGCCTGTGCCCTCACTCTGCTTTGGTTCAGGATGGTTTATACACCGTCTTGTCACAGCTGTTTTATGTTGTCTTAATTAAAAAAAATTCAGGCATGAAAATCCGTCTTCTGTTGGTCAAATTTGCAGTTTTGAAGTCACATTAGGTGATTGATGCGAATGGAGTAAATCTGATGGAGAGGTTGTGGGCTGGGCATGGAGGTGGGCGTGGCATGGAGGTGTACCAGAGAGGATCAGTTCACATAGGTTTATTGTCTAACTCGAGATGTTTAAACATGTGTTCACCTGGAGGAGCCTCGACTTGGGTAAAAACTAACTCTACAAGCGCATCGGAGGTATGATCGTGAAGGGCTCCTCTGTGTGACAGCGAGCTCAAAGACGTGCTGCGCTCGGGACTTGTGTGTTTTATTGTAGTTCAAATGGTGTTTGTTGGCTTGTGCACGTTTCAAGTGAACACAATGATTTAAAACATGACGAGTGGCAGGGATTGTTAGGAGCCTGGCATTAAAGAAAGAAAACCCACATGGTCACTGAAAGAACTTGAAACTGACAAAAATACAAATAAATAAAAATTGACTGAAAATTAACAAGTGAAAATATGACGTTCTTTTGAAATGTGGTTCAACAGAAATATAAAAAAATATATACTTACTTATTACTTTTCTGAGTTTCAGGTTATTTCAGTGACCATGTGAGTCTATGATTCTTTAACACAAGAGTACCAACCATTTTTGCAACGTGTGTATTTTCCTGAGATGAACATTCGACTTGAGACGTCTAGAAAACAGCATCATATAAAGAAACAGTGAGTAAGATTTATGGATGTGTGATCTCTCATTATTATCTAATGGTTTATAATATTCTTCTCCAGTCATTGTGCAGAAAAAAATGGTTCTTTAATCGTAGGCCATAACTTCAGTGTTTTTTCACTAAACAAATTAAGGTGGTTGGTCTTTTAATATTAATACTGTCTCATTATTCTGCTTGGTTTTTCTTTAAAATGCATCAGTTTGATGCTTGGAATAAATTTTATACCCTTTAGCTTTCAGTACAATGCCCAACTACCAGGTGTCAAATCCCCAAATCCTTCTCTTAAGTTTCATAAAAATATTCTCTTTGCACACCTTTTCATTTTGAGATATTGCATCATAAATCCAAAACAGCTGACTGAGGGTAAATAGGTTATTATGCCTGTGTTCAGACTTCACATCTTTTTGTATTTTTTATTTTAAATGTTGGTTTAATTTACAAGTGAACAACACATTTACTTCAGAGTTTGCTTTTTTATTTACTCTGAAAAAAGGCTTGTCAAAGATGTGTGTGGATCTTAATTAAGTTCCACTAAATTAATATTTATACCACTGCTAACTGTCGTAGACAGATGCAAGACTCCCTCAATAAAGAAAAACATTTAAATAAAATGACCATGATTTTTAGCTTTTTTTTAACAGTAAAACAAAACATTTTTAAAAGTATTTCTTTGTGATTTCATAACTCATGCATGGAAGGGATATTAGGCTGTTACACAGGTTTAGTTTCTATATTAGACTGTTACACAGGTTTAGTCTCTATATTAGACTGTTACACAGGTTTAGTCTCTATATTAGACTGTTACACAGGTTTAGTCTCTATATTAGACTGTTACACACGTTCAGTCTCTATATTAGGTGGTTGTTCCACAGGTTTAGTCTCTATATTAGACCGTTACACAGGTTTAGTCTCTATATTAGACTGTTACACAAGTTAAGTCACTATATTAGACTGTTACACAGGTTTAGTCTCTATATTAGGTGGTTGTTCCACAGGTTCAGTCTCTATATTAGACTGTTACACAGGTTTAGTCTCTATATTAGGTCGTTGCTCCACAGGTTTAGTCTCTATATTAGACCGTTACACAGGTTTAGTCTCTATATTAGGTGGTTGTTCCACAGGTTTAGTCTCTATATTAGACTGTTACAGGGGTTTAGTCTCTATATTAGACTGTTACACGGGTTTAGTCTCTATATTAGACCGTTACACAGGTTTAGTCTCTATATTAGGTGGTTGTTCCACAGGTTTAGTCTCTATATTAGACTGTTACAGGGGTTTAGTCTCTTTATTGGGCTGTTACACAGGTTTAGTTTCTATATTGGACTGTTACACAGGTTTAGTCTCTTTATTGGGCTGTTACACAGGTTTAGTTTCTATATTAGACCGTTACACAGGTTTAGTCTCTATAATAGGCTGTTTCAGAGGTTTAGTCTCTTTATTGGGCTGTTACACAGGTTTAGTTTCTATATTAGACCGTTACACAGGTTTAGTCTCTATATTAGGTGGTTGTTCCACAGGTTTAGTCTCTATATTAGACCGTTACACAGGTTTAGTCTCTATATTAGACTGTTACACAAGTTAAGTCACTATATTAGACTGTTACACAGGTTTAGTCTCTATATTAGGTGGTTGTTCCACACGTTCAGTCTCTATATTAGACTGTTACACAGGTTTAGTCTCTATATTAGACTGTTACACAGGTTTAGTCTCTATATTAGGTTGTTGCTCCACAGGTTTAGTCTCTATATTAGACCGTTACACAGGTTTAGTCTCTATATTAGGTGGTTGTTCCACAGGTTTAGTCTCTATATTAGACTGTTACACAGGTTTAGTCTCTATATTAGACTGTTACACGGGTTTAGTCTCTATATTAGACCGTTACATAGGTTTAGTCTCTATATTAGGTGGTTGTTCCACAGGTTTAGTCTCTATATTAGACTGTTACACAGGTTCAGTCTCTTTATTGGGCCGTTACACAGGTTTAGTTTCTATATTAGACTGTTACACAGGTTTAGTCTCTTTATTGGGCTGTTACACAGGTTTAGTTTCTATATTAGACCGTTACAAAGGTTTAGTCTCTATAATAGGCTGTTTCAGAGGTTTAGTCTCTTTATTGGGCTGTTACACAGGTTTAGTTTCTATATTAGACCGTTACACAGGTTTAGTCCCTATATTAGGTGGTTGTTCCACAGGTTTAGTCTCTATATTAGACTGTTACACAGGTTCAGTCTCTTTATTGGGCTGTTACACAGGTTTAGTTTCTATATTAGACTGTTACACAGGTTTAGTCTCTATAATAGGCTGTTTCAGAGGTTTAGTCTATATTAGGCTGTTACACAGGTTTAGTTTCTGTATTAGGCTGTTACACAGGTTTAGTCTCTATATTAGGTGGTTGTTCCACAGGTTTAGTCTCTATATTAGACTGTTACACAGGTTCAGTCTCTTTATTGGGCCGTTACACAGGTTTAGTTTCTATATTAGACTGTTACACAGGTTTAGTCTCTTTATTGGGCTGTTACACAGGTTTAGTTTCTATATTAGACCGTTACAAAGGTTTAGTCTCTATAATAGGCTGTTTCAGAGGTTTAGTCTCTTTATTGGGCTGTTACACAGGTTTAGTTTCTATATTAGACCGTTACACAGGTTTAGTCCCTATATTAGGTGGTTGTTCCACAGGTTTAGTCTCTATATTAGACTGTTACACAGGTTCAGTCTCTTTATTGGGCTGTTACACAGGTTTAGTTTCTATATTAGACTGTTACACAGGTTTAGTCTCTATAATAGGCTGTTTCAGAGGTTTAGTCTATATTAGGCTGTTACACAGGTTTAGTTTCTGTATTAGGCTGTTATACAGGTTTAGTCTCTATCTTAGGCTGTTACACAGGTTTAGTTTCTGTATTAGGCTGTTATAGAGGTTTTTGCTGTCATTTGTTCCTACTGTGCTGCTGCACTGTACTTTATGACTTGCTCACCTGTCCAATCCCACTTTACCTGTTGATCATTGCTATGCCAGATATGCCCTGTTATATTTTTATACCAAGGTCAGTGAGCTCATGATGTCCTGACACCATGTTACATGAGCATCAAGACCGCCAGGACAGACTGGACAGCGTCTTCATCCTTGCTGTTCTTACCTCCTGTGAGTCGAGCGCGTAGACACACTTCCTGCCGTCGTCATAGACCTTCAGCCCGTTGTGATGGCTGACCTTGTCAGCGGAGACAGAAGCTGCCGACAGAACGGTGCTCTGCCCCGTCACCAGGTTTTTGGTCACGTTGATCTCCATGGCGAACAGAGCTGAAACACAGAAGGACATGTTAGAGACACGTTTAAACTCTTCTATAAGTCATGGTCACACTGGTGTCAAGTTTATAATGTAAGTTTGAGTTGACTACAGATTGATGATAAAGTGGGGGGTGATTGTAAAGGGGCCCTGACCTCTTTTACCAAACAGCTTAAAGCTTGGCTACTGGAAACCAGCACTGCTCCCATAACCAGGCCTAAACTTGTCTATTTGTCCTATGTATCTATTTTGTCAAGGGCTCCATCTCCAATCTTTACTGAGCAATGTGCAATGCAACTCGCACTTAATATTCCTAGGTACTCTAGGTATCACATGTTACCATCGCTGGTATTAGATTATTGTAAGATGAAATTGAGCATTAAGCAATCAAAATAGCACTTTATATTTGCAATACAATAATGCACTTTACACTTTAGCACTCTGCACTTTAACCAGCCCCTTGGCCCAAATGTTTTTTGACGATCAACTATGTTTGCTTTGTTTCGTATTGTTTGTTTCATTTTGTCTTGTTTTGTGTTTATTGTGTATAAATGTTTTGTACAACACCAACCTGCCAATGGGGATAGAGATGGAAATTAGCCACACAGCTATAAAATCACGTTTCAGTTTATATGTTCGTTAACATGCACTGTCCGATTTACTTCTTTTTAAAAATAAACAATCTACGAGACACAGCTGCAGTAAAGTCAGTCGCAGAGGACTCCTCCCTCTGTGTGATTGGTTGCTGAGGAGAGTCAACGATGGTTAATGCAGCACTGTTTTAAGTCATTTAAAGTCAGAGGGGCTGAGAGTGTTTTTGAGTTTAGCTGGACTGAGGCCTCTGGACTGAGGCTTCTGTCACTCCACAGCTGTGTAGACTTGGTTTGGTTCAGCAGATGATGTTTTTGGTCTATGTTTAAACGTGAGGTCAACACTGATCTGTGTAAACTGCACAGTTCAATAAAAAGTTTTTCTTTTTTCAAATGGATGTTAAACTTTGACCCATTCAGGCACAACAAATTAAAGACAACCTCCTTTGCTCCAGACAGTCTGGACAGTCAGAGCATCTGTGTTATAACGATGTCGGCTTAATGCAGGAAGAGTTAACAAAATAAAAACAGAGTTTACATTTGACAGAACTCTGTATGAACCACACATGGATGAACTCGGACAGTCCTCGACTGTGAGTCAGAGACAGACAGGCAAACAGACTAAGAACTAAAACTATCCACACATCTACATCAGATAGTTTTTAACCGTATTTAACTGCCAAGGAGCTTGAGTTTAAGCTGGCATGTTTGGTTTGTTTGTTTGTTTGCTTAAAATCTTCAGAACAGATGTTGCTGATTTTTTTAGGACATGTTGGTGATGACCTAAATTAAGAGATGATTCGATTTTGGTGGTGATCCAGAAGACCTCCGTGAACACAGACTGGTGCTGAGTAACTGTCTGACTAAGACTGACATCACTGAGTCTGATGCTGCTGCTGGTTTCCATGGAAACACTGATGGGAACTTTATCATGACACTGTTGCTGTCAGATAAAACCAGTATGTGAGCCCTTGACAGAGGATTGTGCTGTTTAAGTTCTGCCAGACAGTGGACCAGTCTTTCTGTAGTCATGTAGACTGAAGCCAAGGACCTGAGGTCTGCTCTCACTCTGAGTCTGATCAGCTGGTTCATGCTGATGACTGTCTGTAGCAGAGGTGCATTCTGGGACATCAGGGATCACTGCAGTGACAGGAGGAAGAGCTGAGGAGGAGAAACACAAACATCATGAAGGTCTTCATCAATCACCTCAAACCATCATCACAGAGACCACAAGGTGCTCACCTGAGACTGAGCTGCTCTGAGCCTCCTGAAACACAGAGAGAGACCGCCAATCAGGACAAGTCTACACCAGGACATCAGGTCTACACCAGGACAGGTCTACACCAGGAGGACAGGTCTACACCAGGACAGGTCTATTCAAGGACATCAGGTCTACACCAGGAGGACAGGTCTACACCAGGACATCAGGTCTACACCAGGACGACAGGTCTACACCAGGACATCAGGTCTACACCAGGACAGGTCTACACCAGAAATACATCAGGACAGGTCTACACCAGGAGGACATCAGGTCTACACCAGGAGGACATCAGGACAGGTCTAGACCAGGAGGACATCAGGTCTACACCAGGAGGACATCAGGACAGGTCTACACCAGGAGTACATCAGGACAGGTCTACACCAGGAGGACAACGGGACAGGTGTACACCAGGAGGACATCAGGACAGGTCTACACCAGAAGTACATCAGGACAGGTCTACACTAGGAGGACATCAGGACAGGTTTACCCCAGGATGACATCAGGACAGGTCTACGACAGGAGGACATCAGGTCTACACCAGGAGGACATCAGGACAAGTTTAGCCCAGGATGACATCAGGACAGGTCTAGACCAGGAGGACATCAGGACAGGTCTACTCCAGGAGTACATCAGGACAGGTCTACACCAGGAGTACATCAGGACAGGTCTACACCAGGAGGACATCAGGTCTACACCAGGAGGACATCAGGTCTACACCAGGAGAACATCAGGACAGGTCTACACCAGGAGGACATCAGGACAGGTCTACACCAGGAGTACAGCGGGACAGGTCTACACCAGGAGGACATCAGGTCTACACCAGGAGGAGATCAGGTCTACACCAGGAGAACATCAGGACAGGTCTACACCAGGAGTACATCAGGACAGGTCTACACCAGGAGGACATCAGGTCTACACCAGGAGAACATCAGGACAGGTCTACACCAGGAGGACATCAGGACAGGTCTACACCAGGAGTACATCAGGACAGGTCTACACCAGGAGGACAACGGGACAGGTCTATACCAGGAGGACAGGTCTACACCAGGAGTACATCAGGACAGGTCTACACCAGGAGGACAATGGGACAGGTCTACACCAGGAGGACAGGTCTACACCAGGAGGACATCAGGACAGGTCTACACCAGGAGGACATGAGGACAGGTCTACACCATGAGGACATCAAGACAGGTCTTCACCAGGAGGACACCAGGACAGGTCTACACCAGGACATCAGATCTACACCAGGAGAACAGGTCTACACCTGATTGATCACCTTGATGATGTCCTCAGGACTTCTCTCAACAGCCTTCAGCTGGTCCAGGATGAACCTCTCATTGGTGGAGATGATTGACTCCTCCCTCTCCAGAGACAAGATGTCCAACTGGATCCTGATTGGACAGAAAGAGTGACAACCTTGTTAGTTCGGTCTGCACTTGAGCAAAGTCTACATCTAATTCATGGCTCTTCCTAAGCTAAGGCTACACCTAGACAAAGCTCTATAGACCAAAGACTCCACCTGAAGTAAGGCTCCACCTGAGTTAAGGCTCCACCTGAGCAGACTTTGAGACTAGATTCTGAGACCATGGGCAGGATTCCAGTCTCTAAGGGTGCTTTCACAGTAGGCCCACTTGTTTCGAACCGTGCTTCAGCGCGGTTCGCCCTCTCCCCCTCACCCCCGCTGGCTTGCATTCACACTTGCTACATTGAACCGTGCCCGGACCCACTTGTGTATTTACTCAGTTTGAAACAGCAGGGGGCGATATGCATGCAACTGGTTACCAAACCTGCTACGGAGGAGAACGAAGAAGAGGCTACCATGGTAACCATTTCCCGCACTAAACAACCAATGTTTACGTCTCGCTCTCTTCTTCTTTTTTTTCCTTCTAATGTGTTTTTTGTATCGTGTTTGAGACGGCATCAACGACACTGTTTGAGCACCGGCAATGGAGTCCTTCATGCTTTTATGAGTGTTTTTACATTGTTTGAGACACAAGCAGCGACCTTCCCCCCACTTCCACATTTATTGTGCAGCTCGGAGGATAAAATGGGCCCATTCTGCACGGATGAGATGGTTTCTGAAGAGGCAGGAGACGTTGAAACTTGCCTTTATATCGCTTTTTCTACACGTCATCTCGCAATCTTCTGTAAGGTGAGTGATAACAGACCACTCGTCGACTAGAGTCTAATATTACCAAAAGGCATTCCAAAAAAGTGCAGACAGCCTGTAGTTGTTCGAATTTATAGTGACCACAGCACAGGCAGAGCTATATACTCAGGGAGTCGTACAACCGTGACGTCACACAGCAGCGGTCCCATATCCTGGCGCGCTTGCATTCACATCAGAACCGAACCGTGACCGAGTCCTCTGCAATCGCACTGGAGACCACCTTCCCAAGTGGGCCTGGGCCTGGGGCCCGGCCGCCGTTTGTTTGCATTCACACTACCAAAACAAACCAGAC
Organism: Scarus forsteni; assembly: GCA_036419115.1. NCBI lineage: Eukaryota > Metazoa > Chordata > Actinopteri > Labriformes > Labridae > Scarus > Scarus forsteni. Next base: position 136,073 of record JAZDUH010000396.1, read on the forward strand.
ATTGGGCTCAATCGCACCCGGATCCGGGACAGGGTCCCTAGTGGGAAAGCACCCTAAGTTTGGCCCTGTGGACTGTACCTGTGGATCCTGAGCTGCAGAGCTTTGGTCTCCTGCAGGTTCCCCGTGGAGCTCTGCTGCTGCTGCTGTGCAGAGCCTGGTGCATTGTGGGTATGTTCCCCCTGCAGCAGCCACTGCTCCCTCAGAGATGTTTTCTGCACATGAAGAAGAAGAAGAAGATCAGACCTTCTCACCAAGGTTAAAGATGGAGCTCATGTTCTCCTCCAGAGGGTTTCCTGCTTTCATGGTGAGAAGATGGTTAGAGAGACGGGGGGAGAAGAAGAGCATAATGGAGGGAAAGAAGCCTCAGACCACATGTGAAGGTCAGTCTGTGTGGAGGTGAAGGTCTCTGTAGACCACATGTGAAGGTCAGTCTGTGTGGAGATGAAGGTCTCTGTAGACCACATGTGAAGGTCAGGTGTTCATACCTTGATATGTTGTAGTCTGAGCTTCTCTCGGTCCAGCTCCTCTTTCTTCTGCCGGATGTCCTCCTGCACTCGGTGCTTCTCCTGGTCCATCAGAGACAGCAGATATCTGATCATGACCTCATGGTGGACCTTCAGGAGGACCTGCCTGGTGTGACCAGGTGTTCTTGGTTCTTACCGTTATGGCGTGCAGCCTCTCCCTCATCAGGGTGGACTCCTCCATCCTGAAGGACGGAGTCGGGCAGATGTCCTCAGTCTGGAGAAACATCTCAGTCAGTGCTGACTAAAGAAGTCCAGTATCTCCAGGTCCATGGCTGTGACGTCCTTCAGGTCTGAGGGGAAAAAAAGAATAAATAAGTTTAGGTGTGTCCCGTCATGAAGAGACAGTTTTTATACAACTATATCTGCCAACAGGAGGAGATACGAGCTTTGGGGCTGACAGTGACCTGCTTGATATTCATCTTCATGTTCTAGAACATTCAGCAGAAGAAACCACCTGACCTTCAGAAAGAGCCACAGTCAGGTCAGTCACCTTCACTTCCAATCTCACTTATATACCTCTTTCTGCCACAGTGGCCCCTGCTGGTATCTGCTACAGTGCCCCCTGCTGGTCTCTGCCACAGTAACCCCTGCTGGTCTCTGCCACACTGCCCCCTGCTGGTCTCTGCCACACTGCCCCTACTGGTCTCTGCCACACTGACCTGCTGGTTTCTGCCACACTGCCCCCTGCTGGTCTCTGCCACACTGCCCCTGCTGGTCTCTGCCACACTGCCCCCTGCTGGTCTCTGCCACACTGCCCCCTGCTGGTCTCTGCCACAGTGCCCCCTAATGGTCTCTGCCACAATGCCCTCTGCTAGTCTCTGCCACACTGCCCTCTGCTAGTCTCTGCCACAGTTCCCCCTAATGGTCTCTGCCACAGTGCCCCCTAATGGTCATTTCTGTGTTATACCAGCAGGTCAGACAGTGATGTTCACATAAGGACAGAGTGTTTCGCTCTGTTAGAGAAAATCATCCTGTGTTGTGTGTCATGTTTTTTATTTTCAGGGTCAGCGGCTCTTTAGATGTCCTGGTCTCCATATTTAAACATCACTGGTGTTTAAGGTGTGTCAGTGAGGCTTAAGCAAACACTTAGTATTTTTTCCACCCTAATATCATGGGCCCTAACTTTGTGGCGCAACACAGGGTGGCACAGGGTGTGTGGTGCCTGGCACACCCCACAAATTCTTAATTTTGTCCAGCCTACAGCAATTTGGTAGACCCGTCAGCACTGAGATGGTTGTGACGTCGCACCAGGGGGGAGAAGGGTCCTGCTGCAGCCTTGCAGGCAGCAGTCCCAGGACTGCACTCTCACGCCCCCCAGTCGCACATGCGCAGACCTAACCTGTGCCCCTGGGATTCATCATCTGGTGGGATAGGGGTCCCTACCCCTGCCCCATCCTTACCCTAGCTTTAAGAACTTGCCTGAACCTAACTTTAACCAAATACACATGCCTAAACTTACCCCTATCTCTGCGGTCCTGCTAAGACAAGAGTGGGATGCAGCGGGATACTACTGCCAGGGGGAGGTGCTGACAGAATCATGTTGGCGCAGTGACAATTTTGTGCCAAAAAAACTCCCAGGGAGGTGCGCTGAAAGCTCGCCAGCTCCGACCTGGTCTATTCTCGTTGAAGTGCACCCGGTGCAGCGGTAATTTGGTGACAGGCGCACATGTCACCAAGCCTCAGAGGCAGGTTTCCAGAGTGTCAGGCACATTTTAATACAATAAACAATCACAGCAATCACTATTTAATGTAACCGTCTGAACCAGCATATACATTTGTATCTATATTAACTGTCCCGTCACATCTGATGTCGGATTAAAGCCGTTTGTCATAAAGAAACTTAACCTGATGGCAGCTGGAAGTTTGATGCACTTCTTACAAGTCAACAATAAACAGCCTTAACATCTGATACTGAGGATATATCTGGCTTCTGTCATCTCACAAAATTCAAAAGAATGCAGGTGAATCACAAGCATGATGAATGGATTAGCCTGCTGCTGTTGTAACTATGGTGAAGAAAAACATTCAGTTATCTGCCTCTCGGCATGATCACGTTTTTACGGCATTATGTCGCGCGGTACGTCATGCGGTCAGGTGACCAAGCACAGTTAATTAGTATGGCGCATACCAGAGGAGGGGTCACAGTTTGATCGACGTTTGTAGTGCATGCTTGGGAGACAGCTGCTGCAGGTAAATACATCAATTAAAGTGTATATTTGCCGTTAACCCTCACTCTGTCTAAACTAACATAATATCGAACCATAGGAAGCCGACTACCAGTGCTGACAATGGAGCATTTCCCCTGAGTAAGCTACAAAACTGGTGAGTTATGCTAACACTCAGCTTAGCCTAGCCGGCTCCATTGAATTGAATGGAGCAGTTAGCATGGTCTTATTATGCCTTTTTCTCAAAATGTGTTTAACCAGATGAAATGCACTTTATGTCGTGACAATGTTAAAGCAGTTCTGGTGTATGGATGTCATGTGGTAGCTATTGAATTCACTTTACTGCTCCAAACGTAACATTGTTGGAGTCATTAATACATTTGATTCAATGCACTTTAAAGCTACACTTGTGCTGCTCTGAATGATTGATGATGATGTTGTATGCTTATACCATGCACTGTTTAATATGTGAATGATATTTTATATGACTTTGTATAACATTGATTAGATAATATTGTACAATATGGGAATTTTCTCTTAATCATGATGCGACCTGCATTATTTATTGTGTTAACTGAAATGAAGTTATAGTAATATTGTGATTGAAATGAAGTTATAGTAATGTGTGCACACAAAGAGTTTACTCTGGTCCTGTTACTTTTTATCCAGGTTTGATGGCGAGCTAGAGCCCATGATGAATCCATGACCTGTTAGGTTACAAGCCCCGTGGCAGCTCATCCACGATCTGCTGAATCCATCCTCCTGCTCTGGCCGGGCTGGTAGGAGGCTTCTTTTCAGCCCCCCTCTTTTCATTTTTTTGTCCTTAACCCCTCAACCTACCCACTCAGGCCCTTGCACTTACACGTTCCAGAGTAATAGTGAACTGAACTGAACTTTAATTGCGCCTGGAGCAAAATAGGAGCTCGCCACTAAGGACTTATGGACGATCAAATTCAATAGTTTTGTGCCCCGTCAGTTGTCGTTTTTTGTAATTCTCTTATGATGATCATCCAAAACAACTCTTGTCTCAGTCTCTTTCTTTGCTCCTAAAGTCAGACGTAAAATCTTCTGATCCAGCCTCACTGTACTTTTGTTAATATGACACACATGCTACACTGTGTTTAAATGTAACTGTCTCTTAATTTGTTCTCCTATTATTCTCTAGGAACAGAATACATCTGTATCGCGAGGTGGTCTTCAGGATGACGCACTGTAACGCTCAACCTACTTTTTAGTAAGCGCTATAAAAAATAAACCAAGGGGATTCTTTTGCGGAAGTTAGAAAACCTCTTGAAGAAGAAAAAAAAACAAAAACTTAATATATATCACGTCAGAAATAACAATTGTACTTGCAAAATGAATGAACTCTCCACCAAATGCATTAATTTCAAAGCACCTCAACTTTAATTATTCCCACCCCAGAGCATAAACGCATCACCTGCGTGTAACTAAAAGTAGATCACATCAAAACCAAGGAGATAATCTACATCTTTGACCTTGCAAAAATGGAGGAACTTAAGCTCTTTACAGAAAAATTGGCATTTTTTAAGGTTGAGAGTTAAGTTGGCCTCATGAAGTTTTCCCATCGCAGCTGTCAGGTCCTTCAGATGTTGTTCTGGCGTTGGGGAAAATACTATGACGTCATCGATGTATACAAAACATATTCTCCCCCTCAGCTCTCCCAGGACCCTCTCCATCAGTCGCTGGAAGGTTGCGCCAGCGTTCTTCAGACCAAATGGCATGCATCTGAACTGATAGAGGCCTATAGGTGTTATGACAGCTGTTTTGGCTTTGCTTTCCTCTGACATTGCCACCTGCCAATAACCTGACTTTAAGTCTAGAGTGCTGAAGATTGCTGCTCCATGCATGGACTCCAGTAGTTCATGTATCAGGGGCATGGGATATGCATCCTGCTTTGTCTTTGCATTGAGGGGCCTGAAATCAACACAAAACCTAGGTGTTTTATCAGGCTTTGGGACCAGAACCACTGGTGATGCCCAAGCAGATTGGGACGGCTCTATGATGCCATCTTTCAGCATTTGTTCAATCTGCTCAATAATTATTTGACGTTTGTAGGGGGACACTCTGTATGCTTTGCTGCGGACTGGAACCTCATAAGTTGTAAAGATGGTATGCTCCTCCACTGTGGTTCTCCCCAGTTTGCCCGAACACACACGCGGCCAAGCTTTCAACAGCTCTCTCACCTCAAGAGGGTGATCCTCGAAGCCTTGACCAGGTTCCTCTTGAAGCAGAACCGACTGTGAGAGTGGGAGTGCCACGATAAGACAAGCACTTGAATGCATGGCCTGATTCTCAGAAGGCTGAGAGAGGAAGGGATAAAAAGTGTAACCTTTAGGTCCCTTCACTCCGTATGTTCTGTCACCCAGATTGATAATGGTTGACGTCTTGGAAAGAAAATCTAGGCCTAAAATTAAGGGAAATGCCAAGTGGTTGTCATCAATGATGTACGTTTCTATTGACCACATCATGTCATGCCAATTGTACAATAACTGTACCTTTCCCAAAGCCCCATGGCAGGTCTTCCCATCCGCCAGAGCAAAGCTTTGGTTTTCACTTGGCTTCAGTTTCTCACCTTGGTGTGCTACTTTCAGCCACTGAGTTTGTCTCATGAGGGAGTAGGTGCATGCAGTGTCACAAACAGCATTACACTGCACCCCCCTCACCTCGATGGGGACCTGGAGAAGAGTTGTGGGCATTTTCTTCTGCACTACAGATGACACATCAGCTGGTTTCTTAGATGGCCATTTTTCTTGTGGTTTCTTTACCATTTTCCCTTTTGCTTTCTGTTGGTCAACTTTTCCCCAGTACTCTTTTGCCGACGTGCAGTCCTTTTCCACCAGGGAGCCAATGGATACAAGTTGTTCTACTGAAGTGACAGTACCACGAAGACAGCCAGCTATTCTGGGATTACAGTTGTTGAGTATTTTTCGGACTAGTTCTACCTCTGTGATGTCAGGTTTCCACCTCAGACACAAGGCACGATAGTCGTATGCAAAGTCTGTTAGGCACTGATCAGGAAGCTGCACCATATCCCGCAGTTTCTCTTCTACCTCTGTGAGGTAATCTGGAGGTAAAAAAGCTGCGTGGAAAGCTTCTTTAAAATCTAGCCAATTGTGGATTTTGTTTTTGGCTACAATCCACCAACTGTGTGCTGGCCCTTTAAGGACACTGGAGAAGGCTCCAATCAGCTCTGCATCGCCTAAAGGTCGTACTGCAAGCAAGGTTTCACATTGATCCACGAAATTGAGAACATCAGCCACTTCTCTGGACCCACTGAAAGAAGGAAATTCCATTTGCACAGCTGGTTTGGAATACACTACCTGAGCTCTGGTGGATGGACTACTCATGGTAATGTTGGCATTTGTATTGGGGGAAAGCCGTGAAGCTGAAGGCTGTAGTAGAGGCTCTGAGCTGGTGGATAAGGCTTGGGTCTGAGTTGCTGTTTGAAGAGGGGAATTATGGTTGGTGTTGGAAACCATGCTTGGGCTATGAGCATCATGGGAATAGGGTGGATTAGGGTTTTCATATGAGGAAGCCTGAGTTTGAACAGTTTGGCATGGAGTAGAGCGAACATCACATGAAGGGGGTGTAGATTCGGTGCAGTAGAAGGATCGTGGGACAGCGGTGAGGCTGGCGCGCTTCAGTGACTTCTCGTCACGTCTCTGTAGGCACTCCACCAGTTGTTGCTCAAAATTCTTTAAAGTTGCCATCATGTTATGTTCTAAAACTTCCATATTTCGGTCTATGTAGCCTCTGAGGTTTTCTTCTCTATTTAGTGCACTACTGACTGAATCTCTGAAGTCAATCTCAAGGTTCTTAACTTTCTCAATGACAGTCCCTAAATCTGTGCTGATGGTATTTAGAGCAGGCAGAGCCAGGTAAGAAGAAACATCTCGTTCTATTTCTTGTTCTTCCTGTTCTTCATGGTCTGATAAATAAAGAGAACTTATCAATGATGTAACTTCGCCTACTGGATTTCTTCTAGTAACCCAGGCATCCCTATTTCTATTAACCTGCCTTTCACTAGCATCAAAACCAGATGCAGGAGTGGAAGCTCTAGTTTCAATGTCAGCATCACTAGTTACAGTCTGAGGGATAGACACATCAACAAATTCCTGGTTGTTTTCCTCATCATCCATGTTTACTTTAATTTTTGTTTTATTTATTTATTTGTTATTTTTTTAAACCTTGCAAAAAATAAATTCACAAGATAAACTACTTTTGAATAATCAGAATAAGTAATCCGTTTGACTTAATTCTAAATCAATATAACATATCACAATTCAAAATGCAAAATCAGTTAATTACACAGTGAACTCTTTCCCTTCACAGAAGGTTAACTAGTAAATCATATTTTCCGTCCCCGTACAGGCCACCATCTGTAACGCTCAACCTTCTTTTTAGTAAGCGCTATAAAAAATAAACCAAGGGGACTCTTTTGTGGAAGTTAGAAAACCTCTTGAAGAAGAAAAAAAAACAAACTTAATATATATCACGTCAGAAATGACAATTGTGCTTGCAAAATGAATGAAACTCTCCACCAAATGTATTAATTTCAAAGCACCTCAACTTTAATTATTCCCACCCCAGAGCGTAAACGCATCACCTGCGAATAACTAAAATTAGGTCACATCAAAACCAAGGAGATAATCTACATCTTTGACCTTCCAAAAATGAAATAAAAATATGACCCTAACGAAAATACTTCAAATGTCCACTTTTAATTACTATCAAATTAGTTTTTTGTCCTTTTCAGTCTATGGTTTTCGCCAACAGCGGCGTCTGTCCGTCACTTATCCAGCAAAAAACGTAAATCCACTCGTTACAAAAAAGGGAAAAAAGAACAAAAAAGTGCGATCGATCGCTAAACCACTGGTACCAGGTATGTGTAAAAAACAAAAATCAAAACGATCTCACCCCGTCCAGCACCCGAACGCCAGGTAGGATAATCCTCAGTCTCTTGGCACGAGCTCCAGCCTCTGCACGGAGAAGTCCAGCCGGGATCCAGTTTGGTAGGTGTTTTGTAACCGCTTGTATCTATGATTTATATTGATTTATATTGTCCTTTGGTTTTAATTTATTGAACACAGCTCGTTACATTATCTTTTGATCAGGTCCTAACACTCCAGGTCCGCCTGCGTCTTTGTTCACCTTCCCGGTTCTCTGCCTCTCCGCCCCTTCCCCCCGGACACTTCTTCCCTTTATCACTTCGTTCATTTTTCTTAAATCATATTAACCTTACCTAAATATTAATATAAGACAGCGGGTGCCCATAACCTATATAATTATACAGGGATTCTTCTTCTTTTTTTTATGCTTTTGTTAGATCAAAGAAAACCTTTTGTTTTTCTCATACTTTTATAATCTTCCTTAACAATATATCAAACTTGTTATTTTTTCCGGTGACACTGTCACAGCGCTTCGTGGCCTCTGATGCGCCCTGATGGCCGCTGCGCTTTCCCAGATGCTGTAGCAGGGACAGAGGAGAGGTGTTCAATTGATTGGTGAATGTTACGCTGTGTTAAACCCACTCACGCCTTCTCTCCTCCCCCCTCTCACAGCTGCACCTGGCCAACAAAAGCCCACTGTGATGGTCCATCACCTCACAGCAGGTGTAATGACTCTTCTGTCATGGTCTGAGTGTCTGTTTTACAGCTGTGACTGCTTTACAGCTCACTTCTTTTGAACTTTTGAAAGCTAAAAGTTGGGAAAAGGAGAATATAATTCAGCTTTTGAATTTTTAAGACAGATGTAATCAGGGCCGGACTGGGAAAGAAATTCAGATTTCCAATCAGTCAGGCCACTTTCGCCACTGCGAGGGTAGTGTCGCGTGGGATAATGCACCAAAAATGTGTTGTTTTTTTTTCCTTCCAAAAATCTGCCTTTTAGTAAAGTCTAACAGTCAGTATTTGAGAAGTTTGGAGGGTGGTGTGGATTTTTTTGGCCTTTCCCAAGCCCAAGATTCAAATAGAAAGATGCTGAGTGTGGATAAAGCCTAAGAACACCTGCATTTGTTCTAAAGGAAGGTGCTAACTATCATGAGCGCTATGTGTCAGGTAAGACAATGTTAACAAACAAAGACTTATCAATAGTAGGTTACTTCTGTTAAACCCTGAGCCACTGAAATATGTGAACAAGAAATATGTGTAACAGAAACAAGATCTGACATACTGATATATTTTAACATTTTGTGAATGGCCACCATAGAAATGGACAAACACAATGACAATGAAAGACAAATTAAAATTAATTTCAATTAAACAGAATATATGGACTTACCCTACTCTACAAGAACACTGCTGTTCTTAGTTTAATTGTTTTGATTTCACTTTAACTCTGCCAACATTTGATTTGGTGATGTATCTCTCTAAAACAAACTGGAGACCTTTAATGGCTACTTCTTTCTAAAGTATCTGAAGAATCTGTTCAGATATTTGATTTCACTAAAAACTCCATATTTCTCATTCTAGAAGGGAAAGCTTGACAGGCGTAGCAACAGTAACCAAGGGGGCGTGGCTTAGCAAAGTGTCACTAACTGGCAAAATGAAACAAAGTTTTCTAATACAGCCAAGCAAATCAACAATATACCGATCATTTTATATTATATTTTGGCCTTTGAAGTCCTCTGCCCGGGGATTTCTGATGATCGACTGTGAGAAGAACCGACCGTTTGTAAACGTACTTGAAGTAGCAGCATCATTTATTTTGAACTGTACGCAGCCGGACCTGGGCGGGGGTTGATGAAACATGTGTGCTATTTTATAAAACTTTGCCCCTTCCTCCTCGAGTGACCTTTTTTTCCTCTCCATCTCCCTCTCATGTCCACCTTTTCTCTTTGTTTTTTCTCCTCTTTTGCTGCCAGGTTTGTCAGGGTGCTCCATAATCCTCCCTGCTTTCTCGCCTCACTCTCACCGCTCTGCAGTGTTTCCCTGTTGTCGCTATGAAGGGGCGGGCCATAAAGCAACTAACCAATCACAGCACGTTTCTTCTAAAAAAAATGTCACTTTGGCCAATCCCTATCCTTCTGATTCAGAGCTCAGAGCACTTGCTTTGTGTGAGTGGCAGGAGGGGGGACGTGTGCTAGCGCTGCTGTCTCTGGCCTTTCTGCCAAAAAGCCGACCAACTTTTTTTCATTGGCCTGCCAGTCCATGCAGGCCAATAAGGCAGGCCACCAGGAAAAGTCCCGCCTCTCCCAATTGCCAGTCCGGGCCTGGATGTAATGAACAGAGTTTAGTTTAAAGTAAATCTGCTCTTATTTTCCTGATGGAAACAGGAACCTCTGACTCACACTCCTGCACAGCAGGTGGCAGTAATGCTCCTCTGGTGCTGGATGCCACCCATCATTAAACAAGAAGAAGAAGAAAGCTAAATGTAGAGTTGTTATCATGGCAGAAGCAGCAAAAAAACAGAAGAAAGCAAAAATTAGTCTCTCTGGACGTCCTGTCGACTTCTCCTCCCTCTGCATGTCAGCTAACGCACGTTGGTGTCCGACAGTGCAGTTCCACTCAACGACCACAGAGGGCACACACGGGGCTTCAGATGTTATTTTTAATAATCAGTAAACGTGTGAGGAGGTCGGGGTTTGATGTCTTTGGTCAAACAGTCCAATAAAACTGATCAAAGCTCAAACAGACGATCAGCTGCTCAGCCTCACATCAACACAGATTAGCATCCTGAGCTTCAGACGCTGCCTGATAATCCCATCTGAGACCTGAGGGTGACCTGTGACCCTCAAAGAGGCCCATCTGAGGCCCTAACCCCCCTGCTGAGGGGTCTCCATACTGACTGGGTTTGAAGTGTAGAGGCCTGAGAAAGCTCAGCGAACATACAGAGAGATGCAGCCTGATGATCATTTATGAATGTCTAGCTAACTGCATAAACCTCCATCTCTGTTAGAAAAGGAGGACTAATCATTGACCAGTTAGTGATCAGATGTGGGAACAGCTTCAGCGTGTGAGCTGTTCCCTCTGCTCAGTAGGCCTGTCACAATAACACATTTTACTAGACGATAATTGTCCCAAACATTCTTGCCAATAAACAATATCATTGTTAATGTAGTTTTGAAACATTATGTCATAATAAAGTGAGTACACCATATCAAAAGCAATGAAAGTTAATTTCTTAAGAGTATTTAACTGTAATTGGAAGGTCAAGAGCTTTTAAATAAGAAAAAAACAATACAATAAATTTAACGAAACAAAATATTCCCACTCTGGCAGCCGGCCTAAGAACCTCATCTCCCGTGCCATCATTCATGTCAGTGTTTGTTTCCTCGTTACTCCTCACAGCGCTCACTTCAGCTCTCTCTCATCTTCTCATCCAGCCTGTTTGGTAGAACGAGAGGAGGGAAACAAACACACATGCACGTGTTAGTTTATCGAGGCCGGCAGACTAAACGAGGACGTTTTTATTTATCGTTTGGTTAATTGATTTATTGATTATCGTGACAGGCCTGGTGCTCAGCCTGTTATCCAGACCAAACCATCCTGACAGACCTGCTGTCCAGAACAGATTCTCACTGTGTAGTTTATGAAGAGCCGGTCTTCACCAGAAAGTGTTTGGTGTTGTTACGCTGCTGTGTCACTGCAAACCTACATCACTAACTACGGGCTCACGCTGTTTTCTGTCATTCTCTTCTCCCTGTGAACGTGGAGCACTTCTGAAAAGCAAAGAAAAACTTTTTTGTTTCTGGTAACAACATTGTCATGTAACCAGGCCTAAATCTGTAACGCCGTAACATCTGTGCCAACAAAACAGGACGTAGCTGTGATCATAGATATCTATAGAGCACTAGATGCCTTTCCGCGGACTCCACAACGCAGAGGTCGGCCATCTTGGCAGGGGCAAGCTGATCCGCTCAGACGTTTGTTCTCTTATTTCACTGAAATTTGACATTAACATATGGGTTGTTTTCTCAAAAACGGGATTAATGTGGCTATAATCCTGGATGCTTAAGCATGTTTAAATCGCACCATTTCTCTTCAAATTCAACCCTTAATTTTACAATGTAAGTTTTAGACTACATGTAGGCTAAACGAGAGGCAGAATTGGTCTTTATTTTCAACGTAACTATATACAACGTATACATGATTTTAATCTTCTGGTTGGTTTGTTAAAACCATATTGTTATGATAACTACAGGAATCTGACTTCATTAGGATTTCAACTTGTAGCCTAAAATGAAGTAGTCTACCCATATAGAATATTACAAGTATAGAGAATCAGAATCAGAATAGCCTTTATCGTCATCGTACTGTGAGGGTACAACAAAACTTAGGGTGCTCACCGAGCCACTGTGCATCACAACAAAACACAAGGGCAGTGCAAAAGTAAGGCAACAGAACTAGGCTAATGATAAAAAAGATAACAACAGTTTTTAGATTAAAAAAAGAAATGTATCCATACAGAGCAGCATGTATAGAATAATATAAATATGTATATGTATATCAATGTAATTATAGATATATCAATATAATATATAATGTAAAAATATGTATATCAATATAGTATGAAGAGTAATATAAGAGATATGTAAAATATATATAAAGTATGCAAATATGTTTATCAAAAAAGAATGTATGTATGTATCAAGGCTGAGGTTTCAGCAAAGACAGAGGCGATGCTGCTAGCATGCGATGAGATCAAGAGAGCCGGAGGTCACAGAAAGATGGCTCGCGCACCCCTCAACAAAATCCGACTGGGAGGCGGAAACGCCCGCATGGCTGAAAACTGCAGCAGAGCCCGGGACGACAGTGCAGGAGCACACCTGGGTGAAGAGGAGAGTGACGAGGAGTCACACGTTTAACACATGTTTGAAACCTGAAAAAAAGAAAAGTAACGCGGACACACCTCCCCAACATCACTAACCGGGACTAACAAAAAAAAACAAAACAAGAAAAACCAAAAAAAAAATCCAAATCAAGGAACCTAAAAAGACACTCATGAATTATGCCTTACGTGGAACAAAGGATTGGACATTAAAGATCAAGTATGGACACTAAAAGACACTCAAGAATTATGTCATACTTCTGTTAATGGAATTAAAATTTACAATAATCTGATGATATGTGAAAAAGAGGAGACTAAATATTGAGAAAATGGGGACGGACTAGATAAGCTCTGCTTCTCCCGTCTTTCCTTTCGGACATGAACATTTGATCAACTATTGACAATGTGTGATGCTGTATAACCGTGTTGACGTGACCGAAATAAATCAATTCAATTCAATTCAATTCAAAAAAGTATAAATATGCATATCTATATAACATAAGATATGTATATCAATATGATATATTATAAATATTATATATAATATAGAAATATATAATATTATATACTTATGTTAAATATTTAGGACATGACATGATGATTGAAAACTACTCCCGCTGAGTCCTGATCCCTCCTCTCCAGTATCATTCCTCTGTTACTCCCTCTGGAGGAGATATCTGCCCCCCCACTGTGCCTCCACACCCACAGGGCTGAACAGCAGGAGGACCAGGACCACGAGAGAAGATGACATGAGCATCTACCAGACCTGAAGGCCACTGATGAGGGCCGGACTGGGACCAAATCATGACCCGGGCTATTTTGGCCTTGGTGGTCCACCATGATAACAATGTGTGGAGGCACACACCGTGACATACCAGAGGATATATGTGCACGTTTTGACATACCAGAGGATATATGTGCACGTTTTGACATACCAGAGGATATATGTGCACGTTTTGACATACCAGAGGATATATGTGCACGTTTTGTCATTTTAAATGAAAATATAATGCAGCAGCCTACATGGGCCATAAATCCATCATCAAGTGAAGGTGGGGTCAAAGAAACACTGCTCATGTTTAATAAATAAAGCGATTATAAAATAGACCATTACGCCTACACTGAAACATAACCTATATGTAAAATAAAGAGGTGGCTCATGGAAGTGGCTTCTTACAGCATGAAACACAGAGAGAGGAAGAGAAAGAGATGCAGAGACAGACAAGGTGAAGAAAGAGAGCAGGAACAGTTATTTTACTGTTTAATTAATGTGTAGGTCAGGGGTGGGCAACTGGCAGCCCAGGGGCCATATGTGGCCCTTCACCTCGCTCAATGTGGCCCACCAGTCATTTCCACAAAAAAACAAAACAACAGTTTCTAAATGTGATTAATCATGAGTAACCAGTACCATATAATGCATAAATCTGGATAGGTGGTAAGATATTTTTACTAACCTTAGATTGTTGGTACGTGCTTTATTTTTCTACAAGTCATTTAAGTTCCTGCTCAGCTATGATCGTGTCTCTAAAAATATCCTATCATGCATTAAGATATAACTTACAGTATTGGTAAAAAACCATATATGGAAACAATGGTAATATAATATATTTGAGCTTTATAAACTGGTAAACATTGGTTCTTTTATTGCATTAAAAGAAGCTTAAATTAGCTTTAAATATGTGTCATGCTCATTTAGATCATTCTTTATTTTTAATTGTGTTTGAGTTGGAATATTTAAGTGTTGGTATAATCCCTGGTTAAGATTTATCTTTGTAATTTTTTGTTTATTTATATATTTTTTGGTGTTGATAGTTGGCCACCCCTGATGTAGGTGAACAGAGGTCCTTTATTTAAACAGTGTAAAACTGCAAACTGTGCCTTTTAAGCCTTGAAGTGTTTGTTTGTTTTTAATTTCAGCTCTCTGAATGAGCTGCAGCACACATGTAATGACTCGTGTTTGCTTTTTGTTTGTTTATATTACCCAAAAAGAGCACAGGTCAAAAACCTGAAAAGAGCAGAAAACAATAAATGAGTAAAAAAATCTGAAATTATAAAGATTAGTTAGATATAATACATTTTAATAACAATACATGACTTACATAATACAGATTATGTAAACAATGAGAAAATAAGATTGTCTCACTGCCTGGACGTAAACAGAGACTACATTACCCAGACTGCTTAGCGCTCTGAGCATGTGCACATTTGGTCTCTCCTCGTTATCACAGAGCCGATAGTTAAAGACAACGTTCTGATGGATCCTACAGTGTTCAGTACTGCACAGATCTTAACCCCAGAATGGATTAATATAGTCTCAGGACCTCATAACCAAACTCCTGTCAAACACCTGAGCCCAGTACCCACCGCTGATACCACAGGCTGCCTCTCTGCACATCCAAAGAAGAAAAAACTACCCAAGTTAAAAGATCCATCTTTGGATTAAATATGAACCAGTTAAAGGAAAATCCATTTAAATCGATTAAATAGATTTTTTTAACCCAGCCATACTTATGACCTTTGACCTCTGCCTAAGACAACAGACTGAGAACAGCCCACATGTGCAGCAGGGAGAATCCTCCAGGTCACTTTCAGAAGGCTGACGTTACAAACTAACAAACCTGTTTGTCCTGAACAGGTGGATGACAGCAGCAGCATGGTGTTGTGTTCAGGGACAAACATCTGAGAGGAGAACAAACAGGCCTTCAGCCTCTGCAGCATGGTGGTGTGTTCAGGGACAAACATCTGAGAGGAGAACAAACAGGCCTTCAGCCTCAGCAGCATGGTGGTGTGTTCAGGGACAAACATCTGAGAGGAGAACAAACAGGCCTTCAGCCTCAGCAGCATGGTGGTGTGTTCAGGGACAAACATCTGAGAGGAGAACAAACAGGCCTTCAGCCTCAGCAGCATGGTGGTGTGTTCAGGGACAAACATCTGAGAGGAGAACAAACAGGCCTTCAGCCTCAGTCTGACTCCATCATGTGATGACCCACAGCCCGAGGGGAGCAGAGCCTTCAGACTTTATTCTGCTCCACATCCCTCTAACAGCTCTGCAGCCCACCACAGGCAGCTGTCCCACTAACACTCTGACACAACAGAGCTGTCAATCAGCAGCAGGACCAGCTAACAGGCTAACAGGCTAACAGGCTTTTCTTTACATGCTCACAGAACAAGGACCTGAGCTGCACTACAGATCTTCACTCTGACGGACCAAACCACTGTCCCCCTGTGCTGCTACTGGACCAGCAAGTCTGCCCAGAGTCAATCATGTAAACACAGGGATACATACAATACTACTACTACTACTACTACTACTACTACTACTACTACTACTAATAAGAATAATAATAATAATAATAAAAATAATAATGATAATAATAATAATAATTATTATTATTATTATCATCATTATTATAATAATAATAATAATAATGATAACAAAAATAATAATAATGATAATAAAATAATAACAATAATAATAATAACAATAATGATGATAATGATAAAATTAATAACAATAATAAAAATGATGACAATAATAATAATAATAATGATAGCAGTAATTACATTAATGATAATAATGATAATGATGATAATAATAATAATAATAATAATAAGAAGAATAACAGAGAACACAGAGAGACCCACTGACAGCTCAGCCTGAACTGTAGACGCTGTAGTAGTCAGTAATAGTTTATCATTGGTTGGAGTGTTGGTAGGTGGGCTGTAGACACTGTAGTAGCCATTAAGCGTCCTGTAGTAGCCGGTAAGTAGGCGGTGGTTGGTGCGGGTTAATCTGTAGTAATTAGGATGATAATCTGAGGCACCATCTGTCAGAGTGGACACGTGTTACTGACTGTCAGCCCTTTAACACTCACAGCAGGGGTCACCACCTCTCCGAGCTGCAGCGCTGCCCTGTAGATGAGGCCTATCAGAGGCCTACCAGAGGCCTATGTGTCTGCCTTAGTGTTTATGGAGCATGAATGTGGTCAAATTAAAGATTATGCTGAACTGAATAGAACACATGTGACTGTTTGAGTTAACTCCTGACTCCTAATATTCTTTATTAATGATAATGATTAAACACTCATGCTGCTTCTGTCGATCTGGACGTCCACACAGAAGCTCCTCTGGTGACCTTTTCAAAATAAAAGCTCAGTCATTTCGACTCCACGGTTTATTTAAGGTTTTAATCCTAAAGTATTTTGACGTCCATGTGAAGCTGTCTGATGCTGGGTGGGTGGGTAGAGACTTCTGGAGTGAAACTTTAGAAAACTGTTTTAATGTTCAGCTTTAATCTGCTGCAGGTGGATCCAACACATCACACAGGAAGTCCTTGGTGAAAATACTTTCTGTTGTTCTTTTGGGATTAAGGATGTTTTTCTGAATGAAAACACTTTAGGTCCATTAGACTCTCACAAAGCCTCCTCTCCAGTCTGTTGGACTTCATGAAGGGCCAAACGTCACCAGATGATGATCAGTAACCACAGTGATCTCACAAAGAGGAGGCAGACACAGAGTCAGCTAAATAGATTTATATATAAGGTCCCATATTTATTCAGAAGCACTTTTTAAGGCTTTGTTTGGGTGTCTGTCCTTCCTGCCAGCCCACTACAGCTTGGAGCAGACATCAAACCTGTATTCAAACTCATTGTATTTGGTGAGCTGTTGAGTCTGAGCATGTTCTGTTACGTAAAAAGTATCTTTACATTAGCATGAGCCCACATCGGCCTTAGTGTCCCCACTCCAAGGTTCAGACATGTCTTCGTGAAGTGCAGCCATTTTGTTTGTGTTCTTAGCGAGTGTCTCGACCCAAACCTGTCTCTGCTGTGTTGTTGGCTGTAAACAGCCTCAGGTATAGGCTACCAGCTTTAGAGGACCAAAGGGCCCGGAGGATTCATTTATTTTTGAAGGTAATGAGTACCTACAAACTAAAACCTGTATGTGTGGGCCAGTCACTTCATGGCCAACTACTTCTTCAACTTCAGTCAGTTCAACAGGACTGGACACCAGACTGCTCCTGAATCCAGGCTCAGCACCAACAATCCAAGCCTGATGATGATTTACTCTATGTCACAAGGTGGCTTGGACGGGACATGGAGGCGTGCCAGAGATGATCAGTAAACATGTTCATAAACATGGCCGCTCCTGAAGGAGCCTTGACTCAACAAACATGAACTCTAAGAGAGCTCAGAGATATGAGTGTGAAGGCTCCTCACTGTGTAGCACGAAGGACAGGATCCTGAATCACTCTCTGTGTTTACTGTACGGGTGTGCGATATGACCAGTGTTGTGTGTAACGTGTTAGAAAGTAACGCGTTACAGTAATGAAACTACTTTTTCGGGTAAAAAGTGAAGTAACGCGGTACTGTTGAAAATTTGGTAATGGGGCTCTTAAGTCTGTGTGTATCCCCCTGATTATCTTCCAACTCCTAACATAAAGGAAAACACGACTGCGGTAGGTAGTTTGTCCACTTCCTCGTTTCCTGGTTATATGCACGCCCCCAAACACACTCACGCACATGGAGCATGCTCCAGAGCCAAAGTTGCCAGGTCTGCTTGTTATAAGAGACGTTCTTGTCTTGAATAGATACTTAGCACTGTGATATTGAAATGTGATGTAGATGAAAATTAACACACTTTGTGTAGACTTCTCTTTTTAAAAAGTAGTATATCACATTAGGAAAGGAAATAACTGGAGGCTGCTTATTTTGGGCTTATTTTTATTGACCAGGTTGCTTATTTCAGAAGAAAATGTGGAAACTCTGGGCAGGAGCTCTGATTCCACAGGGTATGTGACATTTTGTAAAATAAAGAGCACAAAAACTGTTATGTTCTCTGTAGTAGAACTTTTTGTAGGCCTTCACATTTAGGAATAGATATGGGGTTCTGTCCATGATCAAGCAATGTAAAAGTAACGGAAAAGTTACTCTTCATAGAGGGTAACTAAGTAAAGTAAAGAGTTACTTTTTTCAGATGTAATGAGTAACGAGCAAACACTACTTTTTAAAAGTAACTTCCCCAACACTAGATATGACAATATAAAATCGTTAAGGATTATAACTATTTAATATCGTCATAAAGCAGAAAGATCGTCAGATCATCTGTGTGGGCACAGAGACTTTGGCACGCACCCGACTAGCCAATCGTAGCACATTACGCCCAGTGCATGGTGGGATCTCCTGTTTGGTTATGTAGCATGAAGCCATGGTGGAAAGAGAAAAGGAAATAAAAGTTTGAAGATGTCTGAACAAAAATCTGTTCTAAAGCAGCTGTATTATTCACTCAGATTATAGACATTGCAGTTAGATAACATTTGTTCTAGATTGTTGCACTTTAAGAGATAATGTTGATATTGTTGTTCATTTTATGTTTATATTTGTAGCATATTTTTATAAAAACTGCACTATTTAAATGAAAACCTGTTCAGAAAGTTTCTTTGGCTTTAATCGTCTTTTTTTCTTTCAGGGTTTTACATGTTTTATATGTTAAACAGGGAAATAATGGTCAAACATAATCATTGATTGATTAAACTCATCTCCAGCTCTTGTTTTCACTTTTTCTCTGTGTTAAACTCATCCTGAGGTTTTCTCCATCACTTATTCTCCATTATGTTAGACCAATCTGTAATCAAACTCCCAATGCAGTCTACTAGTGCAGTGATTCTCAACCTGTGGGTCGAGGCCCAGAGTGAGTCTCAGTGCTGTTTTGACTCTGTTATGCTTTAATAAGTAAATACCAGCTGTTCTCCCAGGATCTGGACCTATCCTGTCATCTTAGCACAGAAACTGAGGGTTTTATAAGATGAGCTTCGGACTTGAGACGTCTAAAAAACAACAGCATATAACTGTGATGATGGGAAACAGTGAGTAAGATTTATGGAGGTGTGATCTGCCAGAGCTATAATTATTATTTAATGTTTATGTTATTTTTCTCTCCAGCTCTTTGCACAAATAACATGTTATTATATTATGTTATTTGTGCATATTATTGGATCTGGTGTCACTTGATGCTTTTAAGGCTCTTCTGAAAGACTTGGAAGCAAGTACATTTGGCTGTAGATGTTTTGACCGCTGATTTTGTTTCTATTCTGTGAACTTGTTCTTTCTGCTTTGTTTTTAACTGTGTTGTTGTGTGTTTTTTGCAACTCTGTGTTTGTGCTGCTGCCTGTCTTGGTCAGGACCCTCTTGTAAAAGAGATTTTAAATCTCAACGAGACTTTTTTTCCTGGTTAAATAAAGGTAAATAAAATAAAAATAAAATAATTTTTAATCGTACATCCAAACTTCAGTGTTATTTTCACTAAGCAAATAAAACTGTTTGGTCTGTTGAGATCCGGGTCATGATGATTGTTGAGATGGTGAATGTTTCTCAGGATACAGCTGTAGAGATCCATCACTGTGTGTTTGATCTAAAAGTCAAACTATCAATGTTTCCCGCCACTTTAAAAATGAACTAATGATAAAAACTTTTCTACATTTACAGCAATCTGTCCTCATACTGAACATCAGTGATCACCTGCTGCTGGTCTTGAGTCTACACCAGGCCTCCATGACTTGTGGTTTAAGAAAATTGTTTTTCTGCATTGATTCCCTACAGGTGTGAATGCAGCCCCTGAAACTATTGGGCCTGTGTTACAGAAATCCACCTGTCAGCCAATACTCGACAACACTCAACAAGGAAATCAAATATATTAAAGTCAGTGATGGACAAAATGACAGACCAGAGAGGAGCAGCCAGAACAGACTCAAAGAGACTCGAAAAGACTCATAAAGACTCGAAAAGACTCGGAACTCCAACAGTGGGACATCGGACTGGACTTGAAAGTTAACTCAGGACCTGAGGGCAGTGACTTGAGACTTACTGACCTGCATATCAGTGACTTGGCTACAAGTAATTTATCAGAGAAGAATTAAAGCTGCTGGAAGTGTCACAATCTCAGCTTCAGCCTCAGCCTCATCCGCAGCCTGTCACTCACCTGCTCCACTCCAATCAGTCCAGATTCACCCCACCTGTGTCGCCACTCACACCTGCGCCTCGTCTCTGGCAATCAAGCCAGCTACTAAAGCCCCAGCTCCGCACTCAGTCATTGTCAGACTGTCGCTCTCATGCTGAAAGGTCCAGACTCGTTTCCCGGATTGATCACCCGTTGCCAACTTGTTTCGTCCCAGACTCTGCCTCATACGCCTGACCCTCGGCCTGACTCCAAGGTATCGACTAGCTTCTGTCCTGCATTCACCCGCCTGTCTGAATCCCCGGCTTTCGATCCTGCTGCAGTCCCCTGTTGCCGAGTCCTGTCTGATCTACGTTGTGACCCACGTCCGGTATCTGATCCTGCTTCCGTCCCCTGTTGCCGAGTCCTGTCTGATCTACGTTGTGACCCACGTCCGGTATCTGATCCTGCTTCCGTCTCCTGTTGCCGAACCCTGTCTGATCTACGTTGTGACCCACGTCTGGTATCTGATCCTGCTTCTGTCTCCTGTTGCCGAGCCTGCCTCTTCTACGTTGTGCCGTTCGCCTGGTGTCTGACTCCCCGCCTGTCCTCGACTACGAGAGCTCGCCTGAACCACATCACCGAGTGTTCCTGAACGCCTCCAATCGTCAGCAAGTGAGTCAAGCCTGCATTAAAGCTTTGAGTGAGCTTCTGCCTGTGCATCTCCTGAGTGGCCTAGTCGGTAAGGCGTCCGGCTACGGATCAAGTGGTCACAGGTTCGCCTCCCGCTCAAGCCACAGTCTGTTACGGTCCTGTCTGTGTGGCTCTCTGTTTTGGGAATCCCTTTGTTTGCTATCGCGGGTTGAAGCCCCGCTCAAGACTCAGCTACACCCCTCTGAAAGACTGTGTGCCCTGTTACCTGAGAAGATCTGGGTTAGCTCAGTTGGGAGAGCGCCCGGCCGCAGATCAACTGGCCGCGGGTTCGCATCCCGCTCAGAACTGTTCCTGGTTGTGCTGTTAAATAAAGTCTGTCTATTCCTAACGTCACCCACTTGCTTCTGGGTCCTCACTCACAACATTACAGGAAGAGGCATTGTATCATTGATGTGTAATGTTAGCTAACAGCAGCAGAGCTAATACAGACATCGTTATCAGTCTGGTTTCTACAGCAGAGTGTGACCATGTGTGGATACTTCATTCTGCAGTCATACTGTCCTGTAATTCTGCTTAAGTTTCTTTCAAAATGCATCAGATTAATGCTTTTAAATTTGAAATCTTCCAACATTCTCTGCAGAGCACAGGTGAGATTACATAGGTGTGTTTTTCTCCTTCCCTCAGGAGAGGCCCTCAGGCCGTTAGTTTGCTGTTTCTCTGTTAGTTGCCATGTTAGATCAGTATGTGTGTGTTTGCCTGTTCATGTGGTCGTTACAGTGGTTTTGTAATAATGTCTCTAATTTTATCCCATTCATCAGTGTAGGTTCTCCATGATCCAGGTCACGGACACTGGACACTCTTTAGAGGACAGGAAGTTCTCCAAACATTCACACCTGGGAGCAGGTGACCACCACACCTCACATGACAGGGAGTTAACAACCAATCAGGGTAACGACCCTTTTGGTATTGTATTGTTGTCTTCTTCTCTAGAAAGATGAATGTCTGCTGCCTTCACCAGCCATTTGGAACTGAAGAAGCTTCTTGGATAAGAAGGGAAACGTCTTCACAAAACTAAACTCTAGCAGTCAGACATAAGTGAATATGATTCACTGCTATAGTGACCATCACCAGCCCTCCCTGGAAGCTACTCCATCAAATCTTTATTTAACCCCTGATGTGAGCTGAAGGGGAGGACCGTGCCACACCACAGTGTGAAAGAAGGGGAAATAGTGACAGACAGGACGAGACAAGACAAACAGAAAGGAGGACAAACAGGTTTTGTAGTTAATTTGAGATAGTAGTTCAAGTGCTGTGCTGATCTAAGTCCATACAGGAAGTAAAGGCTGTAAGAAACCAGGGACACCAGAGATGTGGGGTCTTGATAGTAGGGAGGGTAGGTCCACAGGGGTGAGATATGGAGGAGCACGCGTCACGGGACGTAAGAAGACGTGTAAGAGTGTCCGACTCAGCATGTTCTGACGGGACCAATTGTTTCTTTACAGTAAGTCTCAACAGGAGTTTGAGTGTCTGTACAGGTATGTGAGGTGGTCACCAAATACCCAAGTAGTTGCCCATGTCCAGGGGGACCATGGCCAAGGACAATCCCTGGGCCACCAGGGCACCCGAGACCCACCACACGGCACCCAAAGCTACAGGGCCCAGGAACAGCGCCAGGACCCAAGGGGGCACGGACCCACCTCCCCAACGGCACCAAGGACAACACCAGGGGTCCAGGGCGGCAGCACCCCCGTAGACAGCATCCGCCCTCCCCAACCACCTGTCCACCCGGCCCCAAGCCGTCCCTACCTCCCCACAGCAGGCCAGAGGCCCGAGCCCCCAGGGGCCCAAATCCCCCGGGACCCCAAAATGCCCAAGGGGTCACCAGACCACCTGCACAGAGCAGTAACCCACTGGCAGCCACCCACGGCAGGTCCCCAGAGAGCAACAGGATAATGGATCAAACTCCAAAGCCCACCAAGGGATACATGACCCAGCAGGGCCCACCGGCCCCCCGGGTGCCATCCCAGGCCCCCACCTGCAGGTTCGGAGCCCAGCCGTACCCAAGAGCCTCTAAAACGACCCCACATGATAGAGATGGGCTCCCCTGCACAAAGTCATGGCCAGTAAAGCCGGACCCCCCAGCCGCACCAAGCCGAGACCAGTGACCCCTTTGCCCCCTGTTATTCTGTGTCTTGTTCCCTGACAAAGATACATTATCCCTTCACCGTGAATAAGTGCAGCTAAGTGTAGAGTGGTGCATTAAAACTGGGGAAAAGCAGGTCAAGTGGATGCCCACTGACCCTCCCCCCTTTCACTGTCTGCCCCAGACAAGTGGATGTAATGTTGCATTAAAAACAGAAGGCAGGTGAGGCAGGTGGGAGGTGAACAGGTGAACAGAGAGGGGTCACAACCTAAAACAGATTGTGCCCCCCCCGGCACCCCCTGCCCGGCCTCCCCTCCAAGTTAGTGTCTGTAGTACAGTTAAAATTGGAGGACGAGAGAGGCAGGGGGGGTGAGTTGGTTGTCCCCCTGCTACCCTCGACTCCAAGAACCCCAAGTGTTATGTGCCCAAAAGTGAAGATCTACAGGAGTGTGAGTTTGATTCTTGAAGGTAATTTTTCCTGCTGCACCTCAACACTGCGCTTTAGGGCTCCTCCACCTATCAAATCCACCTTAACCACTGTGTGTAGATATTTACACTGTGAGGAGAAACTCAAGCTTCTTAAGGATTAACTTCACCGATCAGGAGGATCAACACACTCATATGGACACACTCACTGCAGCAGGACACTACTGCTGCTGGAAACACTCTGAACACAGTCTGTCTGTCTGTCTGTCAGTCTGTCTGTCTGTCTGTCTGTCTGTCTGTCTGTCTGTCTGTCTGTCAGTCCCTCAGATCCTCTCAGCTCTACTTTACCTCTAAAGAACATCAGCAGTTATTTAATTTCAGGCTCAAACAAACAGGAATCAGTGTGATAGTCAAAGGGCATGCTCTTACCTCGGTGCTCTCCACTCCTCTGTGTCAAACCCCGGACCTCCCGGCTGCAGATGGAGGTGGGCGGGGCTTAGCGCATGTCTTATTGTTGACTGACAGCTGCCTGTCCAGCAGCCAGCCAGTAGCAGAGCTGTGGGTGTGGCATATGAAGCCTTAATCTGCTAATGATCAAACACACTGAGCTGCAACGGTTTATTATGACTCAAGAAACAAATGAACAAGGGAATAAATAATTGAGAATGTAAATAATAATGTACTTTAAGACTTGAATAATTATCATTCATAAACAGTGGCTTCACTTTTTTAATGAGTAAAAACATATAAATAACATTATAAATGAGTTCAAATTTAACAAAGGTAAATAAAAAAAAACACCTCAATAATCTCAATCCACTTTTTGCTATGAAAAAAAGAAACTGCATTTTTGTAAAATGATTTTCTTTAAATATATATATGCACATATATATTTATACATACAAACACACATTTATATATACATACACTATATTACCAAAAGTATTCA
Source organism: Scarus forsteni (assembly GCA_036419115.1). NCBI lineage: Eukaryota > Metazoa > Chordata > Actinopteri > Labriformes > Labridae > Scarus > Scarus forsteni. Next base: position 160,652 of record JAZDUH010000396.1, read on the forward strand.
CCCACCTATCCAAATAATCAGAATCAGGTGTTCCAGTCTCTTCCATGTCCACAGGTGTATAAAATCATCACCTAGGCATGCAGACTGCTTTAACAAACATTAGTGAAAGAATGGGTCGCTCTCAGGAGCTCAGTGAATTCCAGCGTGGAACTGTGATAGGATGCCACCTGAGCAACAAATCCAGTGGTGACATTTCCTCACTCCTAAATATTCCACAGTCAACTGTCAGCTGGATTATAAGAACGTGGAAGTGTTTGGGAACCACAGCAACTCAGCCACCAAGTGGTAGGCCACGTAAACTGACGGAGCGGGGTCAGCGGATGCTGAGGCGCATAGTGAGAAGAGGTCGCCAACTTTCTGCAGAGTCAATCTCTACAGACCTCCAAACTTCATGTGGCCTTCAGATTAGCTCAAGAACAGTGCAGAGAGCTTCATGGATGGGTTTCCATGGCCGAGCAGCTGCATCCAAGCCTCACATCACCAAGTGCAATGCAAAGCGTGGATGCAGTGGTGTAAAGCACGCCGCCACTGGACTCTAGAGCAGTGGAGACGCGTTCTCTGGAGTGACCAATCACGCTTCTCCATCTGACAATCTGATGGACCAGTCTGGGTTTGGAGGTTGATCCTTCAAACATTGTTCTTGTATGGTGGAGAATAAGTGACAGGAAACCTCAGGAGGAGTTTATCATACAGGAAAAGTGAAAACAAGAGCTGGACTGCTCAGGTGCATATATGTTAAAAAGAAAAAGAATAACACAAATACTGAACAGTTAAATACATCCTTTATTAAAGACAACAGTTGAATATTTGCACTGGTTAATATTCCTGCTACACAGGTTTAAGTTCATCAGAACACAAAAGTACAAGTCAGCATCATGAATATAAACTCTATAAGAACCTTTAATTACACAGAGTGTTTTCTGATCATTGATTTTTATTTTATAGCGATTTATGTATAAAGGACCAACAACAGAGGAGCACCAGGCCTGCAGGGGGTGCTGTGGCCCGGAGAGATAGACTAGAGACACTTTCTGTGGACAAATCAGCTGCTTCTAAATATGTAGTGCCCATGTGTTTGAGCCTTTACGGTAGATGCTCTGTGCAGAGCCAGAGGGGGATGGCAGACAGGCTTTATCATGTTCCTGTTTTCCCGGCCTTAACCTCAAACGTGAAAGACCAGTGTGTCATTATCTCCAAGTGCAAAGGTCCATGAATGCATGGGGCGGATTATTTTGAGTCCTTTTTGGCAGATAAGAAGTTAAATAAGGTCATCGTCCTCATTTGTGCCTGATGAACCTGTACCGGTCTAAAGAGGACCTCCTGGACCAGCTCCTCGTCGAACTTTTGGTTCTTCACCATGATCTGGAAAATAACTTTTATGAAGGCCTTCATTCCTCCTTCCCTCTCTCCGGAGGACTTTACCATAATCACTATGCACATGTGGCACCATAAAGTCTCTTTTCTTTCCCGTCTTGTACAGGGAGCAGCATCTGTAGCTGTGTTTCCATTACAGTTTTTCGCAAAATATAAGCGATATTCCTAAAATTTTGACATAGTATATTTGCGCTTTGAACGTGTTTCCATTGAGGGTTGTTCTTGGCAGTACCGTCGGAACTCTCGTCAAATATCATCCCGCGAGATTTCACTGCAGGAAGATGGATGCGAACCGTTTCTCCTTTATTTCCATTTCTATCTCCTTAAAACACTCTGCGTTCCTCTGTTGTTTGCTGGTTATTATGGCAGTTGTGTTTTTCTCGAGAATAATGGCATGAAAAGTCTCTGTCTCCCCCTCTGTCCAAACTTCCCACTCCATGTTTACTCCGAGAGAAGTGATCATGTGACCAGGTACGTCACATCCTGTGACGTATAATTGCGGAAAAAGTGTTTCCATAGCGCTTTTGCGATATTTCTCTTTATCGACACGTCTGAAAAACCTCCTTTTGAGAGCGTAAAAACCTTTTTGCGATATTTGAGGTTTTTTTTTTCGAAATTTAGGTGTTTCCATTACCAGTATTTTGTTGCGATATTCTGGTTTTGCGCAATTGGAGGGGTAATGGAGACGCAGCTTCTGTGGATGCTCGAGGTTTTCTTAATAACTCAGGACCATTCCTCCCTGAGATAAGGTGTTCAAACAGCCTACGTTCGCAGAGACTTTAATAATACCGTTTTACTCCTGGAGATTTTTCTGTGTCACCTAAAATGACTTTTGACCTCCATGGTTACTCGGACCACTCCCCCCTGCTCAAATGTAAAGCAGCAACAGAAACTACAAACCTATAAACTCTTTAATGAAACAACATCTATCAGTGTGATATGTTGTCCTGTCATGATAAATGTATTCTGATGATGTGACTTCTGTATTTTTAGCTCCAAAAGTCCAAAGTTATGAATAAGTTGAATTATTTTTGCCTCAGTCTGATCTTAGCCTTCTGATGGACCAACAGCGCCCCTCAGTGGAAACCTGAGGAGAGAACTTGCATAACACGTCAAAGTATGTAAGCAAGTATATGTGTAAACCACATATTTTTTTGTAGTTTTAAGAAAAAAATCATGTTTTATTCTTTATAGATAGATAGATAACTTTATTGTCCCAACTCGGGAATTCGTTTTCACAGCCTGCCAAACAAGAAGGACATATACAACAAGAAAAAAAACATACAGTTAGGGAACCAGATACTACATGTAAAATCATGTAAAAACCATAGAAAACCATAGAGCATGCATTTTTCATTCCAACCCATTGGTCAGTGGGTTGTCTTGTTCAGGATGGAGATGGCAGATGGGACAAAGCTCTTGTTAAAGCGAGCTCTTCTCCATTTCAGTGTTCTGTACCTGCAGCCAGAGGGCAGAAGGTGAAAGTGGATGTTAAGGGGGTGCTCTATGGCTGTTGTTTTACCGAGGCGTGCTAATGCTCTTTCATTAAGCTCTGAGATGCTGGGTGTTGGGGTGTGAATTATTTTTGAGGCTATGTGTGTGATTTTATTGAGCTTACTTTTGTTGGAGACAGACAGCATGTTATAGAAAGCAGGAGAACATCAGGATGGGCTGGATGATGCTCTTGTACAGTAATAACAGAAGATGAGGGTCAACAGAGAGTGCACTGAGTTATGTTCAAATATAGAGATGTTTGGTATCAAACAGCTTATCATAGGAGTTTCTACTCAGTAGAGTGTTTATATAGAGTGGTTAGCAAAGAACGTTTTAATATTTTGACCAAATATGAGTTGATAAATTCTTTGACAGTCATCTTTCAGAAGTAAAAGCAGACAGCTCTGTTATCTCTCCTATATCGTTGTCTAAGTTTTATCTAAGTAACAAAATACGCCAGCCAGTTTTCTTTGTAACCCAGTAAACTACAAGACTCTCGACTTGTTTCATAGTAAACAGACTTTAGTAATTAATTTTGGAAACAAAATTCCTCCAGCCAACAAATTATCAATTTTAGAATTTATTACAAATGTTTTTTTTCATCTAATCAAAGCTCCAGCTTTAGCTTTAAGAAACCTGTTAGTCCAATCTGAGATGTCTCTACTGTAACAAGGACCGGCTCATGTCGGGACATCGGCTCACTGGATCCATCTTCCTCTGGGACGACTCTGAACCAGAACAGTCCTTCAGACCCTCCAGTAGCTCAGGACCTGTTTGAGAATCTCATCCAAAGCAACGTCATAGTAAGACTGCGGTTCTGAACCTTCAGATGGGCTTGAGCGTGTCTTGGTTTATTTCTCCAATAGTTTCCCCATGGTTTGACCTTTCTAAAGTAGGTTAATTATTATTTAGATTAATCCTTTAAAGTTTCATGAGGGTTTTTAACTTCTTTCCTATTCACATCATCATTGATCAGTAGGACTCTGACATTTATTCTTTATTAGGTGTTTAATTTTATTTTGTCTTATATATTCATCAGATAATTTTTATAAATCACCCCTCCATTAAAGTTCTGTCTGTTGGTATTCTATTTGGAAGACAGTATGAGAGTTCTGTCTTTAGACTTGAGGCTGATGACACTGATGTTTGATTTAAAGCAGCACTACGGAAGATTTTCACTTGACCGGAGAGAGAACTCAACTACCCATGAGCTCTAGCGCGTGCATACTGTCTTAAGGATACAGATCTGCCGGTCGCGTGCATTTGTTTTGTAGGTGAATCACAGAAGCCAGGACTTCGCTAAAAGTATTCTTCTGTCCTCAGCGGCTGTTTGCAGGATGGATAGCGACGAGGTAATGTATTTATTTTTGACTAAATGACGATGTTAAAAATCGCTAAGTTCAACTTGGTTTTATTACCGTGAAGTCGCCCCCGTCCTGTTGAAGCGATAAAGTGAATAAAAGTAAAGACAATGACGAGCTGGTGATATCACACACTTGAAATAGGTCTATGCAAAACTACATACTGGTACGTTCTCACGAATACTGTAAACGGATGGTAAACAATCAACAAGTACTTACAAGTCCAGCAATAACAGGGCCAAGTCGGCATCGGTCGGACATCCCTCCTCGTCTTTTATTTCACGCCAGTGAGTGTGAAATAAACCGAACCGATGTTTATTCTGGTCCGAGCATTCAGCTTGTTTTTCTCTCGCTTTCTTTGTTCGGTATCCTCAAAATAAACTTTTCTTTTTCTTGCGTTCTTTGCTGTCTCCACCATGACTACAGCTCTGCGTTTGGCTTTCGCCGAGCCTTCCGTGTTTTAAACGAATCGGGAATCGGGGGAAGTGACGTATGCTGTAAAGCAGTCCAAATATGTAATTTTAGTGTGGCAGGGTTCCCACCATCCACCTCGAAGTTACATAGTGCCAGTGAAAGGGATACAGACCATGACAGAGGTGTCATTCAACTCATTGTAAAGTGGTGGACCATGGCGATGAATATCTAAGGATTATATTATGTTTGAAAAACTACATAGTGTTGGTTTACATCTGATTTAATTGAAATAATTAAAAAATTATAAAAAAGGATGGTGCCACTTTATAAATAAGATCACATGAGATATGACATGAATAATAATTTATTTAATTCATATCCAGAAAATAATGGCTACACTTTCATGTCTGTTTTTGCTCATTTTACTTAACAGTAAAAACTTTGACATCAGTAACAGACGAACGTGAACGCCTCAGACACAGCATGTGCTGACTGGTCCTGCTGCAGCCTCCACACAGAGCAATGACAGGCAGAGGCTTTGGGCCTGATCTACTAAGATCCAAGATAACCAGCAGTAAATATCACGTGCAAATTAAAAACCTGCACGTGCAGTTTGTGGCCGTGTTGTGGTTGATCTACTATCACTATGTGTGATATTTGATCACAGGTGTAAAAGTGGACACCCTCTTTAAAGGAGGATCTTGTTTGTGAGAGCAGAGTCTGCAAATGAAAAATGAAGTTTGAAGCCAAAGAGCTGGAAATAAACACACGTGCGCTAACCTTTCTTCACTGTCTTACATTTTGATGGACAGTGTTGTCACTTTTCCCTTGGAAATCTTTCTCTAATCCGTCTGGGACGAGCCCTGAGAAAATGGTTTCAGGGGCAGAGCCTTCAAAAACAACAGCAGCCTGTGATTGGACGATCGTTTGACTCATCACACTCATCACAGACCAATCCACATCAAGCAGCGCTGCTATGGCGTAGTTGCTACACATAGCGGCTAATGGCCGTTAGCTGATAGCTTAACTACCTTGCAGTGATCTGATCATTATTAATCTCTCTCTGTCTCCCCTTCACACATTATTTAATGATTATTGAGCAAAAATAAGTACAACTCTTTCTCTAGGAAAACAAGGGTGGCATTTTTGAAGTAATCTCTGTATACTGACCTCTGATTATGATCTGGTCCAACATGAGGTCACTTAGGAACATCCGGCTAAACTTAATGGCTGACCCCTGACCTGTGTATGTGTAACAGTATGAAGTGTTTACTGTTAATACCTTTCAGAATATATAAAATCCTGCCATGGTTAATCATTCTCTTTACCCTGAGATGAACTTAGAGTGACCATATCCTGGAAACACAAAACGAGGACTTCCTGACAGGTCTAAGTCACATCATCTGCATGTCTCCAGGCTTCTGATTGGTCGACGTGTCAGCGAGCGACCGTCTGCATGCTGAAAATGAGCGTGTAGCTGGTCTGTTTGAGATCACTGAGAGGGTTGGAGCTGCTGCTATGGTGTGGATATCACAGCAGCTCTGAACTACAGCTGCAGACTGATGTGATCCTGCAGGCCGAGCTTCTTATCGTGGGGAAACTTTATGGTCGTCCACAGAGCAGGAGAAGGCAGCATCGCTCTGAGGGACAAAAGGACCAAAACCACCTGTTCACACCTCACATTTTAGTCCAGAACAAACTGATGGTCATGAGCCCTTGAATCTTCCTAAAACAGGGCATGCAGACTAAACCGCTGGACACCTGGGCACCAGTATTTAAAGGTTCATTTAAAGGTACAGGCCTCTCTGTCCAGAATCATACATACATTATAAATACATTGATATAAACACACTGATTGGATCATTCATCGATAAATAAACACACATGGACCTGAGCTCAAGGGTAACTGTGGAACATGGTGGACACACACTGGGCTGACAGGACAGGCATCCCATAATAATAAAAATACATCTGTTTGTGCTCAGTGCTGAGGTAAAGGGACAGCTTGTGTCTCCTTGGTCTCTTAAAGGTTGAGTTTGTCTGTTAAAAGATCTGATACCAGACCCCAAAGGGGGTGGGGTTAAGGGGTGGAGTTAGGGGGTGGGTTGGGGGGTGGGGTTAGGGTGACACATGGTTACATGGTGACGGGGGAGCAGGACCAAGTCAGAATGGAGCAAAGGTTGTTCTGTATCTGTTCCTGTTTGGACTGAGCTCTGATCAGATCAAGGTGAAGCACCGGTTTCAGGTACTGACGGGTGGCAGAGGTCAGAGGTGGAGTCAAATAGAGTAGGACGGGGTCAAGAGGTGACAGTTGGGTTGGGCTTTGACAATGGCAGAGGATAGGTAGAGGATTGGATGGTGCAGAGTTGGGCAGTGTGGCAGTGGGATATGGGGTTGGGTTGGGGGTCAGAAATTTGAAAATGGGGTTTGGGTGGCAGTCAATAGTTTGTGGATGAGGTTTGGGTGGTGGTAAATAGTTTGTGGATGGGGTTTGGGTGGGGGTCAGTACTTTGGGGTTGGGGCTTGAGTGGTGGTCAATAGTTTGGAGATGGAGTTTTGTTGGTGGTCAGTAGAGAGAAGGGATTTGGCTGGTGGTCAATAATTTGGAGATGCTTTGGGTGGGGTCAATAGTTTGGGGTTGGGGTTTTTTTGGTGGTCAGTATCTTAGAGATGGGGTTTGGGTGGTGATCAATAGTTTTGAGTTGGGGTATGGGTGGTGGTAAATAGTTTGGAGATGGGGTTTGAGTGATTGTCAATAGTTTGGAGATGGTATTGGGGATGGGGTTTGGGTGGTGGTGGTAAATAGTGTGGAGATGGGATTTTGGGTGGTGATCAATAATTTCAGGATGGGTTTGGGTTGTGGTCAATAGTTTGGGGATTGGGGTTTGGGTTGTGGTCAATAGTTTGGGGATTGGGGGTTTGGGTTGTGGTCAATAGTTTGGAGATGGGGTTTGGGTTGTGGTCAATAGTTTGGAGATGGGGTATGGGTGGTGGTAAATAGTTTGGGGATGGGGTTTGGGTGGTGGTCAATAGTTTGGGGATGGGGTTTGGGTTGTGGTAAATAGTTTGGGGATGGGGTTTGGGTGGTGGTAAATAGTTTGGGGATGGGGTTTGGGTTGTGGTCAATAGTTTGGAGATGGGGTATGGGTGGTGGTAAATAGTTTGGGGATGGGGTTTGGGTGGTGGTCAATAGTTTGGAGATGGGGTTTGGGTTGTGGTCAATAGTTTGGAGATGGGGTTTGGGTTGTGGTCAATAGTTTGGGGATGGGGTTTGGGTTGTGGTCAATAGTTTGGGGATTGGGGGTTTGGGTTGTGGTCAATAGTTTGGAGATGGGGTTTGGGTTGTGGTCAATAGTTTGGAGATGGGGTTTGGGTGGTGGTCAATAGTTTGGGGATTGGGGGTTTGGGTTGCGGTCAATAGTTTGGGGATTGGGGGTTTGGGTTGTGGTCAATAGTTTGGGGATGGGGTTTGGGTTGTGGTCAATAGTTTGGGGATTGGGGGTTTGGGTTGTGGTCAATAGTTTGGAGATGGGGTTTGGGTTGTGGTCAATAGTTTGGAGATGGGGTTTGGGTTGTGGTCAATAGTTTGGGGATTGGGGGTTTGGGTTGTGGTCAATAGTTTGGAGATGGGGTTTGGGTTGTGGTCAATAGTTTGGAGATGGGGTTTGGGTTGTGGTCAATAGTTTGGGGATTGGGGGTTTGGGTTGTGGTCAATAGTTTGGGGATTGGGGGTTTGGGTTGTGGTCAATAGTTTGGGGATTGGGGGTTTGGGTTGTGGTCAATAGTTTGGGGATGGGGTTTGGGTGGTGGTAAATAGTTTGGGGATGGGGTTTGGGTGGGGGTCAGTTCTTCACCTGGGTCAGTTTTTGGTCCCCTGTTTGGCCTCTGTGGGTGGAGGTGGGGTCGGGGTAGTGATGGAGGAGGATGGGGCAGGAGTGAGGTCAATGGGACGTTGGGCTGAGGGACTGGTATGAGAGGCGGGTGACGGGGACATGACAGGGGAGGGGGCGGAGTCAGATGCTGTTAGCGTGCTGTAGGAGGGCGGGATCATGGCGGTCTGGCCCTGCAGCAGCTGCATGATGGTCCTGATGTCAGCGGACATGCTGGACTCCAGCCTGCAAACACACAGAATTCATTTATGTTCTTAAAAACGGGACAGTGGGCATTGATAAACATTTACATGTGAACACATGAGAGAAGCTAAAATCCATCCCCAGTCCTGTTAGCAGGCTGCTGTCAACACACAAAACCAAAACAAACAGCAAAGATAGAAATAAAACAGACAGAGCAACAACATGGATGACGGACAGGCAAGAATAAAAACAGGCTGAGAGCTGGAGGACAATGGGAGTGATACACACTGCATTATAAAGTGCTGGAGTGCTAACTAAAGTGCCAAAGGCTAACGTGCCAAAGGCTAAAGTGCACAGTGCTAAGGTGCCAAAGGCTAAAGTGCACAGTGCTAAAGTGCACAGTGCTAAAGTGCCAAAGGCTAAAGTGCACAGTGCTAGCTGCCCTGGTCTCCATCATATAGACAGTGCTCTACAGCTCAGGATGATAAAGTGGCAGATGGGTATAGTAGCCTACTGTGTGATGCCCACAGCACACGGTTGCACATGCAGATGTGTGGGTTAGCATTGCACTACCAGAGCACACACAGGTGTATTTATGTACACAGCAGTGGACAGTTTGGGAGGTGATGCAACACACTGAGCCCATAACACACACATACAGAATTAAACAGGGTGATGATCACAGGTCTGCTTCTCCATCAGCCGTGCTCTGAGCTGTTTGGTCCTAGTTCACGTATTTAGCTTGGTATTTGGTTCCAGGTCTGCTCGACCAGAGGCACGTTATCGAGAGCATACGGTCACCTCTGAGGCCTGCCCCGGCTGATCTACTCGAGTTTCCTTTAACAAACTCTTGGAGTGCAGATGATGTCTCCACAGGACAGAAGCTGTGAGGAGAGGATGAGGAGGGAGGATGAAGCTCACCTGTGGCTGATGCTAACTGCACATACAGGTGGAGGTGGAGATGAAGAGTGATGAGGATGATGAAGGACGGTGGTCCCAGTCCCACCTGATGATCTGTCCCTGCAGAGCCTCCAGTCTCTGCTCCAGCTCAGCCCTCTGCCTCCTGCAGACCACGGCCTGAGGAGGAGGAGGGAGGGCGGCGGGGGGACAGGGCGAGGAGGGCGGAGCCTCCTGGAGTCTCTGCTCCCCTCGACTCTCTGAGCTCCAGAAGGTGGAGGTGTTGGAGCCTCCTGACGGAGCACCTGGATCAGACACACACAGGTGGACTTCAGGCCTGGAGCTGACGTGGGCTGATATTCTGAGGTCACTGTTTTTAAAACATGTCTCATGTCACATGACACAGGTGTGTGTTTCAGGCCTTTATCTGCAGGAGGGCTCAAGCTGAAGCAAAGTTTCAAACAAGGCAGGCTTGTATTTGAATTCCAGTGTTTTAGAGCAGGTCTACGTTGGAGCCAGGTCTTCCTCTGTAGTTACAATATATTTGTATTTGAAGGCAGATTTTAATGTTTAGCTCGCTTGTATACTCAGGTAGGCTTTATTGTGGAACATGTTGTTGCACGGTTAAAAATGTAACAAAACTATAAATAAAACAGGCTTGTACTTAAGAACAAGCTTTATATGAAGCAGACGAGGCAGGTATGTTCTATGAGACATGTATCTGGATTATAGGAGTTAGGCCTGGGATGGAGGCAGCACAACAGTTCAATCAGCCAATCAATTAATCAATCCTGTTTCAAGCTAGAGCTGGGCAAAAAATCGATTACATTGATTGATTTATTCATCATAATTACATAATTTGATTTATTTTCTGCAGAAGATTTAAAAAATCGAGAATTTTTTTCTTGCCTTAGTCCAATTGTAAGTCGTTGCAATTTTTGAAAAAAAAAAATACAGTTTTCATGATGGTCGGCCTTGTAGGGTTTGCACAAGCACTTTTATAGGCTTGTATTTGATACTAAAGTAGATTAAATATTGATCAGAGAGTTTCATGCTAACACTGTAAAAATACCTCAGCCTGTTAGTGTTTATGTAGACAAACCTGCCTACGTTTATACTACATAATCAACCTTTTATGACCCAGACTTTGACTTTAAGAGGGAAACATTTAGACAACATAAAGGCAAAACTTGATTTGTTTTATTTTTATGTCACTGGGAGTTTTGTTTCTTTTAGGGAGCGAATAATCGATTAAAATCGTAAATCGAGTGTTGTGGAAAAAATCAGGAATTTTATTCCCAGGCAATATCGCCCAGCCCTATTTCAAGCAGCACCAGATCATGACAAGTGTTTCCTAAAGACACTTTACAGCAGAGCAGCTGAAGACAAACTCTTTCTTTATGGATACACATGTTCGTATAAATACAAATACATATCATAAATATAGTTGAATACACACACACATCCAGGCAGAGCCAAAGGGACTAAAAATCATAATTTTTATAGAGACAAACCCACGGACGCCTAGATCATAAAGCTGTCCTCCACACATTGGTCTCCTGAATATAGACTCAATCAGACAGTCTTTAGTCATATAAACCCATGTTTATATAAACCTCATGTCTATAAGCCTGTTAAAGTTTCTATAGATGAATATTCAATACAACCATGGACAGACTGATCAATCTAATATATAGATTAAAACAAATACCTATAATGGATATAATCAGGAAAGGGAAGATTTTGAATAATCATGCAGCACCTGGCTGAGCTGCCATTAAAATGGGTTTAAATTTATGTTAAATGATGTTTCTGTTGATGGTTGGTGGAGCAGGTCCACACAGGTATGTGTTTGTGAACTTTTTTATACATCAGGCTTGTAATTAGAGGCCATTCTGTAAAAAAGGAATGGTTCTGATGGGACAGGTGTGTTTGAAATGAGCCATGCTGTATGAAATGGGGTTATATTTGGAGGTGGGGTTTTATGAGGAGCAGGTTTGTATCAGACACTGGCCTTTACTCATGCAGGCTTTTATTCATAGGCTGGATTATAGGTGAACAGGCTTTAGGCACATTCGTCACATAGGTAGTAATAAGAGGTGAAGCCTTTATGATGGAGCTCTGCCTTAGAAACAGGTCTGCAGAGGTTTGTTCTGATCACTGTGGCAGAGAGCTGCACTCATGAGGGTTTAATGTTGGGTTTGGAAACAAATTAAAAATATATATTAAAAAAAATAGAGTCAACAAAGTATTTACAAATGAAGAGTATGGCATCGACGTGCTCTTTTGGAAAGCGTCTTGAGATAAATTTTGTTAGAAAGTTGGCGCCATAAAACACAGACAGATTGATCCATAAATATTTAAGTAGGTTGGTATCTGAAGGTACTATTTAACTATAGGAATACAGAACACTGGTTGGACCTACCTGTCAGAGCTTTACAGCTGCTCTCCTTCCTCTCAGGGTCGATGCTCCTCGTCGTCTTCGGGGCAGCAGGGTGATGTCTGGAGGAGGGGGCAGGACTCTGGAGCTCGTCCTCCTCGTCCTCACTGGAGAACACCGGGCCGTACCTGCACAGGTGAGAGCTGTGAGCGTCTACAGGTGTTACCAGGAGCAGCAGGTTCACAGAGAGAGAGTGATGGTTTCTTACAGCGTGTGTTTATGATCGTCTTTGGGGTGGGCTTCATGCTGCTCCTTCAGGTTCCTCCTGCACCTGTAGGTCACCTGCTGCCTGCTCAGGGACACCGTGTCACCTACAAAGACCAACATGTGTGTAAATATACCACAGTGAGCTGTGTCACCTACAAAGACCAACAGGTGTGTGAATATACCACAGTGAGCTGTGTCACCTACAAAGACCAACAGATGTGTAAATTGAATGAATGAATGAATTGAATGAATGCTTTATTCGGTTTAAAAAACAAAACAAAACAATAAAATCATTGTTAAAAAAAAACAGACAGCAACCGAAAAAGGGAAAGGCTGAAGCCCCAAGGCTTATTTTAGCCTACCCTGTTCCACCATAGGAATACTTGAATAATTCACAATAAACATCAGTACTTGTACATTATTTCAAAACACATGGCTTAAACTGAAATATCAAATTCAATTATTATTATCATTGTAGCCTTTGATAATTTTACATTTTAAAGTCTTCTTAAAGACAAATATAGAATTACACATCTTTATTTCATTATTTAGTTCATTCCATAACTTTACACCCAAAACTGACACACATCTGTATTTGAGATTAGTTCTGACTTTGTGAGTTTCAAACATTAGCAACCCCCTTAAATTATAAATGCCCTGCCTTAGCTTAAACATTTTTTGAATTGAAACAGGAATTGTCTTGTTTACTACTCAAAACATAATCTCTAATGTTTTTAAATATACATGGTCCATAAATTTTAATGCTTGTGATCTTATAAAAAGCTGATTTGTAGGATCACGGTACCCAACTTCATTTATTAACCTAATAGCTCTTTTCTGTAGTTTAATTATCGGATCTAGGTTCATTTTATACGCATTTCCCCAAATTTCAGCACAATATGTCAAATAAGGCACCACAAGTGAAAAGTACAGTAAATGAAGGCTTTTCTTATTCAGTAAATATCTTGTTCTGTAAAGAATTGAAATAGACTTGGATAATTTCTGTTTTACATATTTTATGTGAGGCTTCCAACAAACTTTATCATCTATAATTACTCCCAAAAACTTAGTTTCATATACTCTTTCAATTTCAACATTATTTAAATTCAGTTTTACCTCAGTGTTAGTCCTTTTACCACCAAACAACATAAATTTAGTTTTACTTTCATTTAGCGATAGCTTATTTAAAGCAAACCATTTGCTTAACTTCATCAATTCTATTTCTACAGTTTTTAACAACTCCTTTATATTCCCTCCAGAACAAAATAAATTAGTGTCATCTGCAAACATAACATATTTCAATGTATTACTTACTGTACAAATATCATTTATATATAGAATAAATAACTTTGGTCCCAACACTGAGCCTTGTGGAACTCCACAGGTTACATATTTCAAATGAGATTTAATATCATCAATGCTCACATACTGAATCCTATTATCTAAGTAACTTCTCAACCAAAGATGTGCTATACCTCTTATACCATACTGTTCACATTTCTGTAAAAGCAAAGAATGATCTATAGTATCAAATGCTTTACGTAAATCAATAAACACACCTACTCCAAACTGCTTATTATCTACAGCTGTTGCAATATTTTCAACAAATTCCATCACAGCTAATGATGTTGAGCGATTCCTCCTAAACCCATACTGACAGTCATTCAATAAATCATATTTTTCAATAAAGGAATCTAATCACTTTACAAACAATTTCTCAAGAATTTTAGAAAATTGAGGCAGTAAAGAAACTGGTCTGTAATTTGACACAACTTGCTTGTCTCCATTTTTATAGATTGGGATCACTTTGGCTGTTTTCATTTTATCTGGAAAAATACCAGTTTAAAAAGATTTGTTACAGACATATGTTAATGGCTCAAGGACACAAAAAATAACCTCTTTTATAAGTGACATATTTAGGTCATGGCAGTCAGTAGATTTTTTTCTCTTAAATTCATTTACTATTTCTAAAATGTCACTTTCACAAACTCCCCCAAGAAACATTGTGTTACATTTATTCAGAGTTAAATTAAAGGTTTTCTCTTTTCCACCTATAAGGGGAATCTCTTTTGCTAAATTAGGACCTACATTAACAAAGTAATCATTAAACTCATTAACCATGCTCTCAATATCCTCAGTTACTGTATTGTCACTTTTAACAATTTTTTTTGGATAACACCTGTCCTTACGATTTTTGACCACCTTATTCAATACACTCCAGTTAGACTTAATATTCCTTTTATATTTTTGAAGCAATTGTTCATAATACATCTTCTAAATAAACCACAGTGAGCCGTGTCACCTACAAAGACCTACAGGTGTGTGAATATACCACAGTGAGCTGTGTCATCTACAAAGACCAACAGGTGTGTAACTTTACCACAGTGGGCTGTGTCACCTACAAAGACCTACAGGTGTGTGAATAAACCACAGTGAGCTGTGTCACCTACAAAGTCAAACAGGTGTGTGACTATACCGCATTGAACTGTGTCACCTACAAAGACCAACAGGTGTGTGACGATACCACAGTGAGCTGTGTCACCTACAAAGACCAACAGGTGTGTAACTTTACCACAGTGGGCTGTGTCACCTACAAAGACCTACAAGTGTGTAAATATACCAAACAAGGTAACACTACCATGATCAATGAGAGAATCAGGGACAGAGCAAAATAAGAATAGACACATGGATGGACTGACGGATGAGTGAGAGAATAAGTGGATGGTTGGATGTACAGATGGATGGATGTACATATGGATGGATTTACAGATGGATGGATTTACAGATAGATGGATGGACTACTGGGTGGATGTACAGATGGATGGATGCACAGATGGATGGATTTACAGATAGATGGATGGACTACTGGGTGGATGTACATATGGATGGATGCACAGATGGATGGATTTACAGATAGATGGATGGACTACTGGGTGGATGTACAGATGGATGGATGCACAGATGGATGGATTTGCAGTTGGATGGATGTGCAGATACATGGATGTACAGATGGATGGATGAGCTACTGGATGGATGTGCAGAAGGTTGGATGTGTAGATGGATGGATGTACAGATAAATGGATGAACAGATGGTTGGATGAACAGGGTTGGATGTACAGATGGATGGATGAACAGATGGATGGATGTACTGATGGATGGTTTTACAGATGGATGGATGTACAGATAAATGGATGTACAGATGGATGGATGTACAGATGGATGGATGTACAGATGGATGGATGGATGAATGGATGTACAGATGGATGGATGTACAGATGGATGGATGAATGTACAGATGGATGGATTTACAGATGGATGGATGGATGAATGGATGTACAGATGGATGGATGTACAGATGGATGGATGTACAGATGCATGGATGTACAGATAAATGGATGTACAGAAGGATGGATGTACAGAGGGATGGATGTACAGATGGATATATGGATGGATGGATGTACACATGGATGAATGGATGTACAGACGGATGGATGTACATATGGATGGATGTACAGATGGATGGATTTACAGATGGATGAATGGATGAATGGATGTACAGATGGATGGATGTACAGATGGATGGATGTACAGATGCATGGATGTACAGATAAATGGATGTACAGAAGGATGGATGTACAGATGGATGGATGTACAGATGGATATATGGATGGATGGATGTACAGATGGAAGGATGGATGTACAGACAGATGGATGGATGTACAGATGGATGGATTTACAGATGGATGGATGAATGAATGGATGTACAGATGGATGGATGTACAGATGGATGGATTTACAGATGCATGGATGTACAGATAAATGGATGTACAGAAGGATGGATGTACAGACGGATGGATGTACAGATGGATGGATGTACAGATGGATATATGGATGGATGGATGTACAGATGGATGGATGTACAGATGGATGGATTTACAGATGCATGGATGTACAGATAAATGGATGTACAGATAAATGGATGTACAGAAGGATGGATGTACAGACGGATGGATGTACAGATGGATGGATGGATGTACAGACAGATGGATGGATGTACAGATGGATGGATGGATGAATGGATGTACAGATGGATGTTACAGTCATGGAAAAAATTATTAGACCACCCTTGTTTTCTTCAATTTCTTGTTCATTCTAATATCTGGTACCACTAAACGTATAATACAATGAACACAACAAAAAATGCAGCTGGTCACATAATACTTTATGTCCTATTTGACATTCTTAAGCTTAATTGATTCCCAGGGTATATAAGAGGCCATTTCATGTCACAAGCAGCACTGCACATGCAAAGGCCTAGAGTGGTTTCCTGCTTACATTCAAGCCGTAGCACAACTCAGAAGTTGTCAGCTCTCACATAATGCCTAAAACAAAAGAATTATGTGAAACCACAAAAAACCATCTTGGCACTGCTGGAAATTGGCATGAGTGAGAGACAGGTAGCGAAAAAACTGAAGATCTCCAAGACAGCCGTTCATTACAACAAAAAAAACAAGCTGAACATGGTACTACCAAATTGCTACCTGGCCGTGGCAGAAGCGTCTTTCTACCCCGCGAGATGACCGTGCACTCATCCGTTCCTGTGTCAGGAATGTCGTCAGACCTCCAGGGACCTTAAAAATGAGTGGGCACTGTCGAGAAATGTGACTTGTTCAGCAAGGACAGTTGAAACCGACTTGTTGAAGCTGGTTTGAAGTCACACAGAGCACGCATAAGAAGCCCTTCATCAATGAAAGGCAGAGGAAGGCCGGTTACTCTTTGCTCGAGACCACAAGGATTGGACTGTTGATGATTGGGCTAAGGTTCTCTTCAGTGATGAATCAATTTTGAATTGATGCCCTCCAGCCAACTTACTGGTTAGGAGGAAGCCTGGAGAAGCTTACAACCCAGACTGTCTTGCCCTACAGTAAAACATGGGGGTGGATCAGTCATGATCTGGGGTTGTTTCAGTCTGAGTGGAACAGGGCAAATGCAATTGTGTGAAGGCTGAATGAACCAGGTCATGTACAGGACTACCCTTGAAAACAGTCTTCTTCCATCAGCTGGAAAACTCTTTCCTGCCTCGAATGACTGGATTTTCCAACAAGACAATGCCCCTTGCCACACGGCAAGGTCAGTTAAAAACCTGGATGGAGAACCACAACATTAGCACCATGCCTTGGCCTGCTCAATCACCAGATCTTAATCCAATTGAAAACCTGTGGAAAATCATCAAACTCAAAATGGAGAACCACAAGCCCAAAAACAAAGAAAATTTGTTTGAATTTGTCCAACAGGAATGGGCTGCTGTGACAGCAGAACAATGTCAGAAGCTGGTGGAGAGCATGCCAAGACGCATGGCTGCAGTCATCAAAAACAATGGTTATGCAATCAAGTATTAACTCTTGTGTGTATCATGTGTTTAAAGCAAACAGAAAAGAAAACATGGAATGCTTAAAAGTAGTGTTTTTGGCGGTACAATGCCATAGCTATTGATGTATGAATTTAAGTAATTTTGGTTATTATCAAGAAAACCATGGAAAATGAATAGTTCTTAGTTCTTAAATTAAACTCTCATGAGCTATTTTTGTTGTTATCATTATAATTGTCCAAACAAATGTACCTTTAGTTGAGCCAGGCATTAAAATTAACAAGAAATTGAAGAAAACAAGGGTGGTCTAATAATTTTTTCCATGACTATATACTTGGTAGATAAACTGGTACAGTGTGAAAACAGAAGCCCCTAATTTGAGGCCAGCTGATAGTCACCTGTGTAGGTGGAGGACAGTCTGTGTTTGCTGCGAAGTCTGCTTAGTCCATCACAGTCAGACTCCTCTCTGCTCAGGACACCTTCACTGACCACCTGTCCACAGAGGAGAGACCACCTGATGACCCATAGACCTCAGCTGATCAGTCCCTGCAGTCTGGATCTGAGACCACCAGGATAGACCGAAAACCAAGACCGAAGGAACTTACGTCTCTGAGGTTGAAGGTGATCTCCAGGTTGGACCAGAAATATTTACAGAACTCTGGGTACATGTCCAGGACCTGTAGACACAAAGAGACTGACATCAGAGAGACCTACAGACCGTCTATATGACATCAGAGAGACCTATAGACTGTCCCGAGAGGCTATAGAAACCTACAGACCGTCCACATGAGACCAGAGTGACCTACAGACTGTCCACATGAGACCAGAATGACCTACAGACTGTCCACATGAGACCACAGAGACCTACAGACTAGAGATGTGCGCGACTAGTCGTTTAATCGTTTAACCGCCTACTTATTTATTAATCGTTTAGTATTTTACTAGTCGGTTAAACGCTACATTAAGCATCATGCATCTTGTTCTTCACGCCTCTGCGCATAGCTGTCAAGTCTCCCGTTTTGGCCGGGAAACTACCGTATTTTATCCCTCTTTCCCGCCGTCCTCCCGGATTAATATTATACCGTAATTCTCCCGTATTAAAAAAAAAATTCCTCTGCCTACTGACTGAACACTGTCATTCCTCTGCCTCTTAATGCCACCTACAGTATCCTGCATGTTTGTTTTCCTCCTCTTTTACTACCAAAGAGGCTGAATGACAAGATCGCTCACTACGTCTATCTTTCTTAACACCGGGGTGCATCGGTTCTATAGCGGACTTAGCAGATTTATAGCCGAGTGAGCATCTGTCAAACATGCGATCTTTGGGGTGAAG
Source organism: Scarus forsteni (assembly GCA_036419115.1). Classification (NCBI taxonomy): domain Eukaryota; kingdom Metazoa; phylum Chordata; class Actinopteri; order Labriformes; family Labridae; genus Scarus; species Scarus forsteni. Next base: position 179,613 of record JAZDUH010000396.1, read on the forward strand.
ACGGGGCCGCTCGCGCGGACACACGGAGAGAGCTGAAGTTATCGTCCTGAGGAGTAACGCGGAAACAAATGCTAATATGAATGATGGCACAAAAGATACGGTTCTTAAGCCGGCTGCCCCAGTGTGAGAATGTGTTGGTTTTAAACAGAATGAATGTGAGCTCATGAACACGACGAGCTGATATGTCGCATTTGTTTGAAAGTAGTGGCGACGAAGATGTACAGGTGCAGCAGAGCCTTTGTCCTGACAGTCAACACTTACTGAGGTGTTTGGTCGGCAAAGAAAATATAGATAAAAGCCCAAAATGAAGCGCTCACAGACAGTGTCGTTCGCTACATTGCAAAAGAAGTGCAGCCCTTCAATACGGCTGAAAAGCCAGCAGTTACAAACGTTTGACAGATAGTACGAATTGACTGGGAGAAAGTACATGTCACAATTCCTGAACTGTATAAACTCCATTTCATTTAGGCCAGAGTTTTTATTGTTGTGTGAGTTTTGTTTTTTCTTTACAGAGACAGGGTCTATTTTTTTGTTTTTGACTAGTATAATTATTTTTATTTACATGCAATTTTGCTAAAAGATAGGCCATTTCATTTTCATTGCTTTTTTTCTCTTTTTTGTTTGTTAAATTTACAATATTTTTTGTTCAATTTATTTTATTTAAAATATCCTGACCTTCCAATTACAGTTAAATATTCTTAAGAAATGAAAGTTTCTTGAATCGTGCACTAGTCTTAAGTGCCAGAGATTTCAGGGAAATTCTATTCTAGGCTACTATGTTGTACGTTTGGAATTGTCATGCTGCTGCATCCAAGTTTCATACCAAAGCAGTATTTATAATAAATGCCATGCATTGCATTGGCAAACGTATCAGAAATGTATTTCTCTTTAAATTGTTCAACTTTATTCAGTCAGTTGTTGTTACATCAATAGAATTTAAATTAACAGTTTGTCCTGAATGTTTGGGCTAAAATAGTTCCTAAATACACATTTGCATGTTAAACTTTTAAACTTTTAACTTAATATGTCAGACTAGTTAAATAGACTAGTTTACTAGACTAAAATTTAGACTAGTCGCAAATAAAATTTTAGACTATTCGGCGGGGAAATTAGTCGAAATTCCCATCCCTACACAGGACTGTCCTGAGAGGCTAAAGAAACCTACAGACTGTCCACATGAGACCAGAGAGACCTACAGACTGTCCACATGAGACCAGAGAGACCTAAAGACTGTCTACATGAGACCAGAGAGACCTACAGACTGTCCACATGAGACCAGAGAGACCTAAAGACTGTCTACATGAGACCAGAGAGACCTACAGACTGTCCACATGAGACCAGAGATCTACAGACTTTCTACATGAGACCAAAAAGATCATAGGAAGGTCTTTGGTCATTTTGTCAGTCTACTGGATGTCTACATTGAGTCTCTTATTAACTGAACTGGACAACACTTCCTGAGTGTCTGTTACCTCCATCATGTCCTCTCTGTAGATCTTGTGTAGGTCACAGTAGGTCAGAGCTCGAACATCAGCGCTGGATTTCCCGGGCAGCAGGTGGAGGTTAATGGGCTCCCCAAAGATGTCGTTCTTCCCTGCAGAGGCAGTAAAGATGGAGAGACTGAGTGAACGAACCTGAAACCAACACGGACATCCAGCTGTTTGTTGTCTGTGGTCCATCATCAACGTTACTGTACGTTCACACCAAAAGCGTCAAAATCGCTTGTCGACGCTCTGTCCGCTCTCACCGCGCCGCTTAGCAGTTGAAAACACACAAACGCACGCAGGCAGGGGACTCGATGTGAGCGGCCAGAGAGGCGGGGCTTACAAAGCTGCGGTGCAGATATGTTCTTCATCACCATCTCCTTTCACCATCTCGTTTTCACACTTTTATGTAAATATATAAAGACTGAACTAAAATAAGACAAGTAAACAGACATACACACAGTCTTGTGACCCTTGAACTACAGCTTATTTGACTATGACTTTACCCCCCTTTTTATGTAACATTTGCACAAAACAGGAGGTTATATGGGGGTTTGGAACGTGTATATGTGATGCACATGGGACTTCTTTTCCCTCTTTCACCGTGGATCACACTTGGGGGGGCTGGAGATAGCAATGATAAGTTTTTCCTCCCTTGTTTTCTCGTCCTCCCTCTCAAAGTCTTCCGCATTGGAATCCAGATCGGCCTGTAATTTGCTGACGCCTCGTTCGCGCCGCTGCTCATTTGCATAAAGTTGAGCTTCCCCCAACTTCAGCTCATCGCTCGCGCCGCTTGAAACGCGCCGCTCCGCGCCGCTCCACGCCGCTCCACGCCGCTCGTGACGCTCGACGCGCCGCTTGTGATCGCCGCCGCCTCGATCGCCCTTCAACGCCGGCGATCATAGAAAATGAATGGCCGCTGGACGCCGCCGATGCTCAGACCGCTTCTGGTGTGAATGTACAGTTAGAAGGAACAGCGATTCGTTTACTTTAGACCAGGGGTGGACAGTAACAAAGTAGATTTACTTGAGTACTGTACTTAAGTACATTTTTTGAGTATCTGTACTTTACCTGAGTTTTTTTTTTAACTTAAGACTTTTACTTCACTACATTTAAAAGACAAATATTCTACTTTTAACTCCACTACATTTCTATAAACGGCCTCGTTACTCGTTACTTTTAGGTACAGGTATGAAGTCAGCAGATGAAATTTATTTTCTCTTCTAAAATGTGATTTGTTCAAGTGGTGTTATCTATACTTCATGCATCCTGTTCCACACTCCAGTCCAGTTGGTGGCAGTAATGCACTTTTGAGTTGGTTTGCCAACCGCCATTAAACAACAAAGAAGAAGACGCACATGCGCTACTGCGATCGAGCCTGCATCTGAAATCTCAGATATCAGCACTCTGATACAAGCAGTTCATTCTGATTTATTTATTTTTTTATTTAATTCAGTTGTAGAATCTGTTCATGTTCAATTTAAACACAGTGGTTATTTTACAATTTAAAAATATATGTTTTTTTAATTGGATTTATTTAGGTTATTTTCCAGGGTCTTCAATTTTTTTAAATTTATTTATTGTTCTATTTTAACTGTAGTATTTTCTTATGTGTAAAGCTGAATCTATTTAACCTATTGATTAATAACAAATTGGTTAGTTTTACTCACTATTGCTGACTTCTGTTCTCTGTTTGAGTAATCTCACCTGATCAAGTCTTTTCTTACAGCCCATACCACAAAATAAGGAATAAAAATATATGATTCCTGCTGATATCGTATCAGATTGATATCTGTATCAGCCACTACTCTGTCGCAATATCGGTATCGTATTGGAGGTGTAAAAGTTGTATCCGGACACCCCTAGTTAGTGATGTGTCACTGTCTTAAAATAATGTTTGGTTATTAATACAATCTTTACTGAGAGACAAACAAGCACTGACGTTCATGTTTTGTCTTTTTTTTACTGTTTTGTTGTTCCTGTGTCAGAACACTTGTTGGTTCATTAGTGTTTCAGTGTCCATGGGCTTTGTGGCATATTTTCAATCTCTTTATTCTACATCATCTATAGGCGGTCAGTGCATTCTGTAGATTGTTTCAGTCATTACGTTCTGTAAGGTCAACGGGAAAATGTACTTTAAATACTTGAGTATTTTCAAAAGCAGGTACTCCAGTACTTTAACTTAAGTAAAAATTTGACTGAGCAACTTTCACTTGTATTGGAGTAGTATTTGAACATGAGTATCTGTACTTTGACTTGAGTACCGGTATTGAGTACTTTGTCCACCACTGCTAAACTTCAGACACCAGCTCGTCTCTGATGTAAGTCGCTAAACCAAATTTGGCTATGCAAGCCGTTTTGTCGGCACTACAAGTAAAAGTGTTAGCAATGTCTGAGTCAGGGAACGTGCACCTGCTGAGTTCAGAAATGCCGTCATTTCCGTTACAGCAATGGTGTTTAGCAATGCAGAGTCCACAATACCTCTGCTTTGGTGGTTAATGTGGACCCAAACGATGTCTGCAGATCAACACCTGCCGATCCACCTGAGGTCGTAGCTGGGATGGGGTGCAGGGTGGCCACAGCACTAGCTGCTAGCTGGCTAGCGTTAGCTGTCCTGTTTTGTTTACATGAGCAGCTTGCTGGCCGCTTTTAGCTGCAGCCTCTTCCGGCTCGAGATCAACTGGCTGGCTTAAACAGGCAGATGGAAAAACGTCGGTGACGGAGGGAGTTTGTTCCTTTCCTCTCGTCAAGCTTATGTGCTTGGACCAGTTAGCATGAGACGCTAGATCCTTCATGCCCGTTGTAGCCAGCTGAATCCTTTTTTTTACACACAATGCAAAAAGCCTCAAATACACTGCTTTCCACCGGTTTGAGCCAAAGGTGAAAGGACTGCTTATTTAACCACGCTTTTCTACATTTACATTTTCCCATCTTTCCAGTCTGAAATGGGGCATGGTGTGAAAAAAACTGTAGTGGTGTTGTAGCCTGTGATCTTCAGTGAACTTTGTCGATAGATGATGACGATTTTGACCTGCGGCTGCGTTGCGGTGCCATGATTGGCTCCTCCGCTCCGTTAATTTATTTAGGCTACGTTATTTGTTCAAAACGACAAATGACACTTTTGAGGAGAAATGGGACATGAAGAAGTTACATGTAGCACAAAACTTAAGACTCAAATATAACTATTCAAGACTTTTTAAGGTATTATTTTCAAATTTATAAATTCAATGCTTTTAGGACTTTTTAAGACCCCGAGATTACAGACTAATTAAGTGATTTTAATGTCCAGCAGGGTCAAAGATCAGAACAAACATAAACATGACACTGACAAGATTTTCTGGAGCAGAAGGACAAACTGCTGAGGAGCAAAGACTGACATCTAACAGGTCAACACGCTGCATCAAGATTTTGATTTACAGTCAAAGCCTAACCCAAACATCCCATAATCCTGCCTCTGTGGCTGTAGCAGCTAACAGTCCAGAAGAACATGATGGGACTCATCATCACCACATTAATGTCTGATGACATCATCACGTACCCAGTATGGCCACCACCACGTCTCCTTTGAGGATCTCGATGGATCCTCTGGAAATAAAGTACAGAGCTGAGATCAGGTCTCCAGCGTGGACCAGCGTGTCTCCAGGGGGGGCGTGAGTGGTCTTGAACCTCATGGCCAGAGCCCGCAGACATCCTTTAGTTGATCCTGCACAGACCAGAACAGACGCTTCTCTGAAGAGCAGAGCAACACTAAACGTGGAAATAATCTATTTTCTAATTAACTTTGTGAAATGAATGAATCACTTCAAACAATGGTTTGATAATGTGGTTAACAAGGTGGACTCAAAGAGCAGAGACACATACAGGCAGCAACAAAGCAAACAGAGGAAGGACACACCTCGTCTACTGCCTACCTTTACCCAAAAAACATTAAAGAAATTATTTAAAACACTGGCACATTCTCCAAAATGACCCAGACCTACAAAACACCTTCATAACTCTGCCTTTAGTAACCTTTAACAGAAGAGAGACAGAATATATGAGCATTCTGAACCAAACAAAAGTGAGAATACAACTCTGCATCAGGGTCATTTCAGGTGTGGGACATGTAGAAATGGTCAACACAATAAAAAACCACCATTTTTAAACCATCCAATAAATGGAAAAATGGTTGAAGTCAAGCACTTTGTAATATTTAAATTAATAAAATAGATTTATATCATATAGTATATGTATGATATATTGTACGATATAATGTTGGAGAAACAACTCGCTCACAAAGATTCCAAGAGTACAGGAGTGCACAAAAAGAAAGACGACTGGTTACACAGCCTGTTTCATTACTGTGTCTCTTTAGTCAACACACAATTAAAAAATAAAATAAATAGGTGTTTCTGTGTCCCTGTGTCTCTATGTATCTTTATGTCTCAGTGTCTCTCTGTGTCTCTGTCTCTTTGTGTCTCTTTGTGTCCTTTTGTGTCTGTGTCTCTTTGTGTCTCTTGGTGTCTCTTTGTGTCACTTTGTGTCTCATTGTGTCTGTGCCTCTGTGTCTCTTTGTGTATGTGTCTCTTTGTGTCTCTTTGTGTCCTTTTGTGTCTGTGTCTCTTTGTGTCTCTTGGTGTCTCTTTGCGTCCCTCTGTGTCTCCTTGTGTATGTGTCTCTCAGTGGCGGCTGCTGGTCAGTCAAGGAGGGGAAGCTCATTTTTTTCCATCCTACATCATAAATTTGTTGAATTATTTGAATGTAAAACCAACTAGGTGTCTTTTCCAGGGATGTTACCAGTGTTCTCTCAATGGCCAGCAGAGCTAGACTGCTTAAACGGCCTTGGTCCATTGTGTTGTGGGTGTAAGACTTGAGCCTCTTTAAACAGGAGAAGCTCCTCTCCAGAACAACTGAATGTAAAACTTAGAAGACGCTCCGGTGGAGGGTTATACTTCAGGATCGCTGATTGGCTCATTTCACTGTCAATCAAAAAGGGATTCAGCCTCAGACAGATCATCCAATCATCATGCAGAAGCCGAGCGTCCAGGCCAGCCCACTGCCTCATAGACCCCCAGAGACGCTGAGCGTCCGATGGGCGGGACAAAGCCCAGCGTTTATCCAATGAGCGTCCCGTTTCCACAGTGGAACAACCCACTCTACGCTTCCCCATCGAAGTCAGAAGACGCTGAGCGTCCGACTGTGTTAAAGCGCTGAGACACTGCGGGGATGAATGAGAAGGAAGTTGCTCCAGTTACCTGTGATAAGTAGCTGATTCTGAACAAAAGATGAAGGTATTCTAGAGCATATTTAGTCAATGAAATGTACACACAGCAGGACATATCAACACTTTTTGGGACATTTTAGAGGAAGCTGAGCTTCCCTTGCAGTCTTCGAGCAATCGCCAGTGGTGTCTCTGTGTCTCTTTGTGTCTATTTGTGTCTCTTTGTGTCTCTCGGTGTCTCTTTGTGTCTCTCTGTGTCTTTTTTTCTCTGTGTCTCTTTGAGTCTCTTTGTGTCTCCTTGTGCCTGTGTCTTTGTGTCTCTTTGTGTCTCTGTCCCCTTGTGTCTCTGTCTCTTTGTGTCCCTTTGTGTCTCTGTCTCTGTGTGTCTCTGTGTCTCTTTGTGTCTCTCTCTGTCTCCTTGTGTCTGTGTCTCTTTGTGTCTCTCTGTGTCTCTTTGTGTCTCCTTGTGTCTTTTTTTCTCTGTGTCTCTTTGAGTCCCTTTGTGTCTCCTTGTGCCTGTGTCTTTGTGTCTCTGTCCCTTAGTGTCTCTGTCTCTTTGTGTCCCTTTGTGTCTCTGTCTCTGTGTGTCTCTGTGTCCCTTTGTGTCTCTGTCTCTTTGTGTCTCTCTTTGTCTCCTTGTGTCTGTGTCTCTTTGTGTCTCTTTGTGTCTCCTTGTGTCTGTGTCTCTTTGTGTATCTGTCTCTTTGTGTCCCATTGTGTCACTTTGTGTCTCCTTGTGTCTGTGTCTCTGTGTCCCTTTGTGTCTCTGTCTCTTTGTGTCTCTGTCTCTTTGTGTCTCTGTCTCTGTTCTTGTGTCTCTTTGTCTCTGTCACTATGTATATTAGTTTCCCTGTGCCTCTTTGTGTCTGTGCCTCTTTGTGTCTGTGTCCCTCTATGCCCCGTGTCTCTGTGTCTCTTTGTCTATGTCTCTCTTTGCATCTCTGTCTCTTTATGTCTCTGTGTCTCTTTGTGTCTGTCTCTCTCTGTGTCTGTGTGCCTCTGTGTATCTTTGTCTGTATGTCTCTTCGTCTCTTTGTCTCTCTGTCTCTTTGTGTCTTTGTCTCTCCTTCTATCTATATGCGATGGTCTGTCCAGATAAACACCCACAGGTCCAGGTTGTTTTCAGGGTTTATTTAATTTAAACATTTATAGGGTTTCAGTTGGAGCTCGTTAAACTGACTCAGAGCTGATGTCCAACTTTAGAGATGCTCCGTCTCACCTTTGAAGGCCTTACAGTTCTGCAGCAGGCTCCTGTTCAGGTGGAGACAGATGTCTGCCTGCAGACACTCGGGGAAGCCTTTGAGCACCTGGAACAGACCAGACCAGATACATAGTCACCACCAATCAGATACCAGGGACAACCGACAGGCTGGACGGGAACCATGGGGGGGGGCAAGAGACACCAACAAACCCAAACTGTCCTTTAAAAAGACTAATCTGTCTGTACATCCATCCATCCATCCATCCATCTATCCATCTTGTTCTGCTGATCAAGTCCTGGTCCTTGGAGGCAGCAGGTCAGGCAGGTTGACCCAGAGTCCCTCTGCAAGGCGTCTTTTCCCAGTTCCTCAGGGAGGTTTCTGGGCTGTTCCGGGACAGATATGAACCCTCTTCAGGGTCGGGGTTTTCCCTTCAGCAGGCTGTTCCTCCTGAACCGGAGGCTCAACCACAGGCCAGAGCCTCCACTCCAGCACCCTGATCAGTTAAATAGTGCTGACCTTAAATGGAGTGACTTTGTTTACGTAAACTCATGCCAAAGGGTCTTAAACCAGATCAGAATCAGGATCAGAAACACTTTCTTCTTCCCCATGGAAGCTCCTGATGTTACATTATGACGGAGAAGCATCAGGACATGTGGACACGTAAAGACTAAAAAGTCCTAAAATAAGTAAAGATGAGGCTCTGTGTGAGGCACAGAGGTAACGTGATAACGATGAACACCTGTGAGGATGGAGCACTTAAAGGTTCATGAGGATCATCAGTGGACCAAAGGACAAATGGAGACAGTCACACAGAGGACACATTTAGACACAAAGGGCCTGATCTACTAAAGTTTTGTGTGTAGAAAAACATGCAAACTTGATAGCATGCACAAAACTGATCTACTAACAGGATGCAGTGAGGATTGCATCTGTCAAATAAGTAAACAAGCTCAGTCCATTTAGCGTTTTTAGCTTCGTGAATAAGCAAATAAAAATGCAGATCATCAGAACACGCAAAACACTGGAGGACATGGCATAAGGAAAAAGTGACGACCTTGTCTGTCAAATTCATGACAGCAAAAAAAGATTACTGCAACCTCTGGTCTGGAATAAAAACAGCAGGGACATGTGGTCTGTCCAGCAATGCCCATTTGGAGCTTTGTGCTTTTCACAGACGGCCTCCAAAAGTTAAGTTTCTTTTGACTGAGATGTTTCTGCTGGAGTTCACCAGTGTGTTTATTTCCCTCCAGCTCCATGGCCTCAGACTACATGTTTCATTTAGGCCACGTAGGGCTGGGAGATACTACCTTACCTCAATATCATGATTAATTGAGGCTCCAAACTCGATTACGATTAACAAGCGATTATTTTATGCGATGCTGGAACAAATGTGGTGATACTGAAAACGGTCTCCCTGCAGTATTTACACTGAACTTCTTTCTGCTCAAAGTCCTCTGCACAGAATCCATCATGTGCAACAAAGACAGTAGTTTTCTTGGCTACAACGTCGTCTGAAAGATTGACACTTGTCTCCTCCATGTTGGTGGCGCATTCATCGCTCTTAGCAAAAGTGAACAGAGACTGTATGAAAGGGGCATGGTCATGTGACTTACACAGGGAAAACAATCAAAATAACTGACATAAGTAAAATTACTTCAATAACTTTTTGATTAATTGCCCAGCCCTACGTCCATGGTAACAGAGTTTAGAGGCAGTCAGTGTGTAAAAGATAAGAGAACCTGTTCTGTGTGTGCAACTGTAACTCTCCACATGAGAGCTTACTGATGATGAAGCTGAGCAGCCATGTGAATGCTGTCATTTAGATTATGTCTAATTGCAATCAGAAAAGTAAAATTGAAAAAGACTGATAACATGGCATAAGGATCTCCTCTTGGACCGCAAAACATTATTCTACTGCAAGTGTGTTTCTTTGCCTCCATTGCTTCAAACTTAGTTTTTTCATTTGCAGCCTCTCTGCTCTGCTAAACTCTCCATGGTTATAGTAGCACATGCACAATCTTCCTTTAACCTGTTATCAACTGTACACAAACTTGTTCTGTTTGTACATGTAATTTAGCGCCCGTTATTTGGGATCTTAGTAGGTCAGGCCGTAAGAGTACCAATGATTCATTTCAAGTTAAAATCTTAGTAACACACTCGGATGCCTGAGGGCAGAGGCGGGCCGAGATGATCCCACAGCTAAGGCGTACTCACGGCGTTCATGTCGATCCCGTTGGTGTAGGACCAGGCGTGTTGGAAGTACTCCTCCAGCCGCTGCCGCAGAGGGTTGGGGATCTGGTGGAAGCGGATGAACTCTCGTACCCTCATCATCTGTGCGTGGTATCGAGCCGTGCCGGAGTACAGCCGCTGGATGATGGCCGACACGTTGCCGAAGATGCTGGCGTACATCAGAGCTGCAGGGCGAGGCTCACATGTTAGAGGAGGCCTGAGCAAAAGAACATCAGAGTCAGGATCTCCATCAGCTGGAGGTCTCTCAGTCCTGATGTCCTCTCTCCTGGGACTTCTAAAGAACAGCTGAGAGCAACGTCAGGTCAGGGCCCGTCAGCAGTGATGTGCCATTTACCTTACGAAAGTCATTGGTTATAGTTACTTTCCCAAAAAAGTATTTGAGTTACTAATGGACTTACTCCTTCATAGGCCTGTCACGATAATCAATAAATCAATTAACTGCACGATAATTAAAAATGTCCTCAGTAAGTTTGCCGGCCTCCATAAATTGACACGTACATGCATGTTTGTTTTCCTCCTGTCTTTCAACCAGACAGGCTGGATGAGAAGATGGGTCATTCAGGTCAACTGTCTGAACACCGGGGTGCATTGGTTTTACAGCGGATTTAGCAAATTTAGCAGTTATAGCGGAGTGAGCATCTGTCATTCATTCAGTCTTTGAGGGGGAGGTGGGACCGCTCGCGTACACACCCTGAGAGCTAAAGTGAGCGTCATGAGGAGTAAGAAGGAAACAAACACTAATATAAATGATGGCACGTAAGCGACGGTTCCTAAGCCGGCTGCCACAGCCCCAGTGTGGGAATATTTTGGTTTTAAACAGAATGAACAAGGTGTGAGCTCATGAACACCGACGAGCTGATATGTCCCATTTGTTTGAAAGTAGTGACAATGAAGAAGAAGAAGGGGAGGAGCCTCCGTCCTGACACTCAGTGCTTACTGAGGCGTTTGGTCTGCAAAGTAAATATAAATTAAACAGCACAAAATGGTGCACACTCAAAAGAAATGCAGCCTTTCAATACGGTGGAACAGCCAGAAGTGTTACAAACGTTTGACAGACAGTACAAATTGACTGGGAGAACGTACATGCCACAAACAATTCAGGAATTGTCTAAACTCCATTTTATTTATTTTTATTATTGTGTTACTATAGAGAGCCATTTTCTTTTTCATTATTTTTTATTCTTTTTAGTTTTTATTTATTATATTGTTTAATTTATTTTATTTAAAAGCTGCTGACCTTCCAATTACAGTTAAATACTGTTGAGACTAAAGTTTATTGCTTTTGATATGGCGTACTCATTTTATTATGACATATAATTACATTTATGAAAAAAATGATGTTTCAAAATAAGTAGTTTATCAGCAAAAGTTTTTTGGACAATTATCGTCCAGCAAAATTTGTTATTGTGACAGGCCTACTCGTTTATAAATGTAATCAGTTACCATGGAAAGTATATGAATTGAATATATTTACTTTCTTGACAAAGTTTTCGCTGATAAACGGCGTGGCTTCCTGTCCTTCCTTGTCGTTACCTGGCAGTGCTTCCAGCAGCTCTGGCATCATTAACGGCATATTCTCTGTTTTTGGTCACCAGCTTTTAAGAGTTACAACGTAACAGTTTGCTCTGGGACATAACGGTCACTTCACGTGTGTGTCCTTGTCTTTAGGTCAGTGATGTTGAGGTAGTGCTTGTTCTTCTCCAGACTCACTATTACTGCATCTAGCAGTGCCGTCAGATGTTTTGACTGAAAAAAGGACCAGCTCTATAAAAGAAGCCCAAACAAGCTGTGATCACTAAACAGTCTGTCTAACCTCAGCCTTATAGTCAGGCTTTAACTTAGTTTAATGTTGATGCTCTACAGCTTTATTATGATGAGAACAGTGACAGCTACATTGGAGATAAACTGAATTCAGGCTATAAGGAGTTCTTTGCCTCTTTTTACGATAAACTTCACATGCGTGTAAAGTGAGAGAAAAACAATTTGTGTAACTTCTGAATTGAGTTAATGTTGGTCGTAGAGTTAGCATCAGATCCCTCCTGGTTTGGGGGAAGAACAAACCCAAACATGCAACTGCACATTTAGAACCAAATGAGTACAACCAACCAATATTTACAAGTTACTTTCAGAAAAAGCAGCACAATGTTGCTTAAAATAAGAAGACCTGGAAACTCATGCATCTAGATCTCTTGTGTGGCTGTTTGTGGCTCCTGTCGTGTGCCTGGCTGAGCGAGGCAGGTCAACAACTGCGAGACATCGCTGCAGAATAACACGCCACATTTCACTGTCGAAAATGCTAACAGTGGGGTGCTGGTTTAGCAGGACCACATTTTGAAGGTCTTGGTCTTGTCTCAGACTCGAGAGCATTTTCACTTGGTCTTGTCTCGGTCTTGGACTGGCCAGACACGGAATTTTCTGTCAAGACCGATCCAGACCAGCACTGATCTGCTGTTCTTCCACTTCACTAATGTGATTAAGGAGGAACACTTGGTGAAACAACAAAAAGCTTCAGTTCATGTGCTTGTCATGGTTTTTAAAATTGATTTTGATGGTCTTGGTCTTTTCTTGGTCTTTGTGCATTCTGGTCTCGGGCAAGTCTTGGTCTCAAATAGAGTGGTCTTGAGCACAACACTACTATCCACTGTCTCTCTCATATCAATAAAGGCACAAAAAGCCCAAAAAAATACATTAAAGAAAAATTTATAATGCTAACGGTGCTATAAGGTTTGAAATAGTCGTGAATGGGATTACCCTTTACTGGAAAAATACAACAGAATTCGTAACGCTGTTTTTGTTTAGCTGTTATCCCAACACTGATTGTCAGAAACAGAGGTGAATGGGTTGTTAAATAGAAACAACAGCAATGATGACACAAACTCCTTAAACAGGCATTTGCATCAGTGTGTTCTCCAGGCTCGTGCCTCAGTTCAGACCCACTGCAGCTTCATCGTGCTCTGCTCCACCACTGACCTCCAATGAGCATGACGCAGATGGAGAAGATCTTCTCAGAGTTGGTGTTTGGTGAAACGTTTCCGAAGCCCACGCTGGTCAGACTGCTGAAGGTGAAGTAGAGCGCCGTCACGTACTTGTCCCTGATGGACGGGCCCGTCCCCACGATGGACTCGTTGTATGGTTTGCCCAGCTGATCGCCCAGCGTGGCCAACCAGCCAATCCCAGCAGAGGTGGTGCGCTCCACGCTACCTATGGCATACCTGAAGAAACACAAACCAGCAGCTCAGAGGCTAGCAGCCAACTTTCTCCACATCAGTGACATCACACGGCTCCTGGCCAATCAGGAGAGAGCTGAGTCTTAATGGAAAGGGTGATGATGTTTGGATGAGGTTTGACAAACAGGCTGATGTACCAGATGCAGGCGAGCCAGTGAGCGATGAGGGCGAAGGTGCACATGAGCAGGAAGAGGACGGCGGCTCCGTACTCTGAGTAACGGTCCAACTTCCTGGCCACACGGACCAATCGCAGCAACCGAGCCGTCTTCAGTAGGCCAATCAGAGTGGTCGTCTGTTTAAAGAACAGGAGACGATCATTTGTGTAAGTAAACAAAGACAGAAGAAACATCAGCTGATTGTCCTCTCTCGTTCTCCCCCACCTCTCCCTCCCCTCCCCCCCTCTCCCCCTCCTCTCCAGAGCGGTAGATGAGGAGGTCAAAGGGGATGGCGGCCACCATGTCGATCAGGAACCAGCCTTTAAAGTAGTGCACGGCGATCTTGGTGGACGCACTCACCACCTGGAAGCACACAGAGGAGTCCACATTAGAGAGAGTCTTCACAGGTGGACTGGTCTAAAGGGACTTATTAAAGACACTGTGGTCAACATGGACCTCATGGACCACATGGACCACATGGACCTTAGGGATGATTGAAGTGTATCAGAGACACATGTGTCCAATGGAGTGTATGCTAAAGGAGCTAAAGAGATACTTTGGTCCAAATGGAAAGACATCAGGTCCAGGGGGCTCACCTCTTCTAGGGTCTAACTTCAGACCTGGACCCTCTGTCCCTCCCTAAGGGAACGTGGGTCTGTGTCCTTTCCATTGGTTCAGAGAAGATGGTTCCTCCTGGTCTCTCAGGGATCTGGAGGACAGTCTGTGAGCAAACACAGCTCGGCTACCATGAGGTCCTGCAGCAGTGTGGACCACATGGACCACATGAACCTCATGGACCACATGGACCTCATGGGCCACATGGACCATGTGGACCTCATGGACCACATAGACCACGTGGACCTCATGGACCACATAGACCTCATGGACCAAATAGACCGCGTGGACCTCATGGGCCACATGGACCTCATTTTTATCATGGTCCTCAAGGACCACATGAGCCACATGGACCTCATGGGTCTCATGGACCACATGGACCTCATTTTCATCATGGTCCTCATGGACCACATGGACCTCATGGACCTCATGGACCACATTGACCATGTGGACCACATGGACGTCATGGACCACATTGACCATGTGGACCACATGGACGTCATGGGCCACATGGGCCTCATGGACACATGGACCATTGTTAATTGTTAATACTGTGTAAACCTCCATCTCATTCAGAGTCTCATTTCCAATTAATTGTTACTTATTCTTCTTAATAAGGAAGTTGATTTTGCTTAAAGGCTCTGCGTGTTGCAACCTGTTTACTTGTTTGTTCTTGCTCTTTTATTTTTCGTTGTATTTATTCAATTTTTATTTTATTTTATGTCTTTTTTTGTGTAATAAATTAGTGCTCCTCTCTTTTCTAATGTCTTCATCTGATATTTCCAACTGCGATACTGTTTATAAGAGAAACTAAAACAACCAAATTTCCCCTTGAGATTAATAAAGTATTTCTGATTCTGATGCTGCCCCTAATGGACCACATGGACTGCATGGACCACATGGACCTCATGGTTCTCATGGACCACATGGACCTAAATTGGTCTCATGGACTTCATGGATCTCATGGGCCTCATAAACCTCAAGGACCACATGGGCCTCATTGGCCTCTTGGACCTCATGGGCCTCATGGACCACATGGACCTCATTGGCATCATAGACCCCATGGATCACATGGACTTCATTGGCCTCATGGATCACATGTATCTCATGGGCCTCATGGACCTCATGGATCACATGTATCTCATGGGCCTCATGGACCTCATGGATCACATGTATCTCATGGGCCTCATGGACCACATGGACCTCATGGTTCTCATGGATCACATGGACCTAATTGGTCTCATGGACTTCATGGATCTCATGGATCACATAAACCTCAAGGACCACATGGGCCTCATGGACCTCATTGGCCTCTTGGACCTCATGGGCCTCATGGACCACATGGACCTCATTGGCATCATAGACCCCATGGATCACATGGACCTCATCAGCCTCATGGATCACATGTATCTCATGGGCCTTATGGACCTCATGGAACACATGTATCTCATGGGCCTCATGGACCTCATGGATCACATGTATCTCATGGGCCTCATGGACCTCATTGATCACATGTATCTCATGGGCCTCATGGACATCATTGGCCTCATGAACCTCATGATATTGATACCTGATGACCTGTGATGCAGACGCCAGTGCTGAAGGTCACAGGAGGTCAACTGTAGGTCTTCTCACCTCATCGTTGGAGTTCACGTATGTGGTCCTGAAGTTGATGATGATGTCCACGATGAACATGATGTCCACGATGAGGTCGACCACATTCAGAGGAGAGCACGAGTACCCACAGGTCTGCATGGCCGCCTCCTCCTGGTCACTGCAGGGAGGACACCAGGATACATCAGCCAATCAGGACGGAGGATACCTGCACACCTGTGTCACCTGACCCAACCCTGGCTGTCTGCTGCTGCTCTTCCTCTCTGTCAACAGGGGGCGCTCCCTGGGGGGTAAAAGCTTGGACCTGATTGGATAAAAGTTCCACTCTGCTGTTCTTCCTGGATGCTTATTGGTCAGATCATTGCAGCTTTGCTTTCAGGGCAGATTGGGGCCAGTTTGCTCACCTGAGCAGGAAGGTAGCGGAGTACGGCGTGAAGATGGCCGTGTAGATGACCAGCAGCAGGATGACCCAGTCCCACACGGCCTTGAACGGGCTGTAGTGAAGGATGGTCCACTTCTGGATCCTGGGAGTCTGCAGCTTGTACTCTGGCAGAACATCAGCTCCCAAAGACAGAACCTGACGCAACAAACAACAGAGACTGAAGTGGGCAACATCATCCTGCAATTATTTATGACAATAAACAACAGAGACTGAAGTAAAGCGGGCAACATCATCCTGCAATTATTTATGACAATAAACAACAGAGACTGAAGTAAAGCGGGCAACATCATCCTGCAATTATTTATGACAATAAACAACAGAGACTGAAGTAAAGCGGGCAACATCATCCTGCAATTATTTATGATAATAAACAACAGAGACTGAAGTAAAGCGGGCAACATCATCCTGCAATTATTTATGACAATAAACAACAGAGACTGAAGTAAAGCGGGCAACATCATCCTGCAATTATTTATGATAATAAACAACAGAGACTGAAGTGGGCAACATCATCCTGCAATTATTTATGATAATAAACAACAGAGACTGAAGTAAAGCGGGCAACATCATCCTGCAATTATTTATGATAATAAACAACAGAGACTGAAGTAAAGCGGGCAACATCATCCTGCAATTATTTATGACAATAAACAACAGAGACTGAAGTAAAGCGGGCAACATCATCCTGCAATTATTTATGACAATAAACAACAGAGACTGAAGTGGGCAACATCATCCTGCAATTATTTATGACAATAAACAACAGAGACTGAAGTAAAGTGGGCAACATCATCCTGCAATTATTTATGATAATAAACAACAGAGACTGAAGTAAAGCGGGCAACATCATCCTGCAATTACTTATGACAATAAACAACAGAGACTGAAGTAAAGCGGGCAACATCATCCTGCATTTACTTATGATAATTTAACCTGTTTGTCAGGCCCTATTGTCTTAAGCTGAGCGCATGTTATCACTTCATGAGCGGATCGTAGGCCTGAAGCCTGTCCAGCTGACACTGGGCGAGAGGCACCAGCCAATCACAGGGCCAGACTGACAACCATTCAGGGTGATCCTCACAGCTGACGCAGGCCAGAGTCTCCAGTCTGCCTCACAAACATGTTTGTTTGAACCAGCAACCCTCTGGCTGTGAGGCATGAGCACTACCTGCTGCACCAGTGCTGTGAGGCATGAGCACTACCTGCTGCACCAGTGCTGTGAGGCATGAGCACTACCTGCTGCACCAGAGCTGTGAGGCAAGAGCACTACCTGCTGCACCACAGCTGTGAGGCAAGAGCACTACCTGCTGCACCAGAGCTGTGAGGCATGAGCACTACCTGCTGCACCAGTGCTGTGAGGCATGAGCACTACCTGCTGCACCAGTGCTGTGAGGCATGAGCACTACCTGCTGCACCAGAGCTGTGAGGCATGAGCACTACCTGCTGCACCAGAGCTGTGAGGCATGAGCACTACCTGCTGCACCAGAGCTGTGAGGCATGAGCACTACCTGCTGCACCAGAGCTGTGAGGCAAGAGCACTACCTGCTGCACCAGTGCTGTGAGGCATGAGCACTACCTGCTGCACCAGAGCTGTGAGGCATGAGCACTACCTGCTGCACCAGTGCTGTGAGGCATGAGCACTACCTGCTGCACCAGAGCTGTGAGGCATGAGCACTACCTGCTGCACCAGAGCTGAGGCATGAGCACTACCTGCTGCACCAGAGCTGTGAGGCATGAGCACTACCTGCTGCACCAGAGCTGTGAGGCAAGAGCACTACCTGCTGCACCAGTGCTGTGAGGCATGAGCACTACCTGCTGCACCAGAGCTGTGAGGCATGAGCACTACCTGCTGCACCAGAGCTGTGAGGCCCCTCTCTATGTCAGAGGACTCCAGCGCCACCCAGCTGTGTGAGGGCGGCTCTGCTGCTCTACAGACCCACAGGACAAAAGCCAGGATTTGATCGCTTCTTTTTGATTCATGGTTGAATACTTGCTAACTACCCTGGTTATGAAATAACTCTGAGCTGTACCTTTCAAACTGATATGAGGGCGATGAGCCCCGCTGCGCCTCAGTGCTCTTTCAGGTCACACCGAGTCACTCCCATCAACACCTGAGCTAAAACCATTCAGGGAGTTTCATACTGGTTTGCACACCCTGGATGCAGCAGGAGCCATTTGACAGAAAGATTCATCTCATTTAATGTCATCACATTTCAGACCATAGACCCTCGTCAGCCTAAACGGTCTGCAGTGGTATAGAAGAGTTCACTTAGTGCTGTATGAATGTTCAGGTATCAAACTTCATCTTTAAATGATACAGAGCGGTGGATGGCACTGACTGATTAGCATTAGCTGTGACCGGTGTTAGCATCAGTCCACCTGCAGATAAACAGAGACTCAGGTGTGTGATGCTGCTCAGTGGATCAGACTGTGGATCAGGATGGAGAGACTTCAGGGACCATAAACACCTCCTGGTCCATGATGATGACGGGCTAATAATCTGATTTAGATTCTCTGAGCTGAACTGTCTCAGTGTGAAACAGGGAACCATCCAGGTGTTCGCAGGTGCAGACGAGCTCATGAACAGTCAAGCATAAATCATAAAGATCATAAATTTAGTGTCACGGTGTCAGAGGTTAACTCCTGACTCCTTCATCCTGACGCACAGCTTCTTCTTCTTCTGTGGTTTTCTGAAGATGTGAGACAGGCCTCTACTCTGACATTGTTCAAATCTAGGCTTAAAACAGCTCTGTTTACCTGTGCATATGACTGAAAGGATCTGATCTGCACTCTTCTTTTTAAATTTATTTTATAATGATTAATATTGATTTTATTTTTATATTGTGATTTTAATGCATTTTTCTTGTTCTGTAAAGCACTTTGAATTGCCTTGTGTATGAATTGTGCTCTACAAATAAACTTGCCTTGCCTTACAGACTTTACTCATCTGTGGCCTATCACTGCCCCTCTGACGCATAGCCGTGTAGAACAGACTGCAGGCTGGTGATCAGAAAAGTTCATGCAGTACTTTACATTGACCATATATGGTCACATGTGGGTGTGTAGAGGGCGGGGTGTGAGGTACATCCACCTGTGCAACTTTCCAAATGGACTGTGATTTATAAAGAGAAGAGTGATTGCAGGTGAGTGCACAGACTGTTTTTTATAAATCAGATGTGTTTTTGAGCACTCCTTTTTCAGCTCTCAGCCTCACGTTCACTTTTACTATGGATCCTATGCAGTGTTTTAGAAATGAGGCCCCTGGTCTGGAGACATGCTCGGCCAGTCCATCACCTGTACCCTCAGACTCTTTAACAGGGCGGAGGTCGTCTCAGCACTGTGCACTGTGGCAGACTGAAGACCATTGACAGACTTACCCTATTGTTCCTGTAGCGTTTCTGTCTTTCTTATTTTTACTTATTATTCGTCCTGTTGGCTTCTCCTCCCTCTGTATGTCAACAAATGCAGGTTGGTGTTTCACGACAGTGCAGTTACACTCAATGTCCACAGAGGGCACAAGAGAGCAGAAAGCCTGAATCTTACAGACCAGGGCTTCACAAATCCAAAGAAGAAGACGTTTCCACTGCCGCTGCAGGTTATTTACCCTTAACGTCAGGAGGCCGGGCACGTCAGTTAGCGCTACATTGCTGCTTAACTCCACGGCCTCGGTGCAGCAAATAAAAAAAGAGGTACGACCTAAACTTAACTACTGGTAGTCCCTTACCAGTAGATTTAAGAGTGTTTACAGAGTGCTGAGTTTAAAGAAGACAAGAGTATAACAGCGGTACTGTAATCCTGCCTTGAAAATGTAATGGTGATATCCATACTGGTATAAATAAATAATTTGATTACATTTACCACATTTTTTTCATTTCTGCTAAACAAGATTTTTGAGGGAAAGGAATTAAATGCCCGTCCCAAATAAACACCTGGTCTGCTCAGTGACTGAAACAAATAAACGCCCCGGCTTTTATTCAATATTTTACGGGAAGTTTATCTTCCAACATCTCCAGTGGAAACATGTGAAGCTCTGGTGAACTCCATGCCCAAGAGGGTTAAGGCAGTGCTGAAAAATAATGATAGATACACAAATATTTACACTTTTGGTCCAATTTGGACACTTTCAAATATTAGCAAATACTATGTATTGTACTGACTTTTTCAGATATGGTATATTATATTTTGGTTATAGGATTCAAAGGAATCATCACATTCAGGGGAGTCAAATAAACATCCATTCAACATTTAAAAATATGCATTTCAAACTTTTAAAAAGTAAGTTTTGTGTTAAACCTGTGCGCTTAATCCTAAATGATAAAACATCAACATGAACATGATGAAAACAGTTTTGTGAAACCATAACAGAGGCTGGGAGGTTAAAATCAGGTTAAATCAGGTTAAATCAGGTTAAAATCAGGTTTGAAAATCTGCCTGCTGGTCAGTGTTCCCAGAGACAGAAGCAGCAGATTGTCTGAGCTGTGAGGAGCAGCATGATGAGGCCCATCACAGAAATAAAAGAGCACTCTAATGATGGAGTTAGAGCTTCAGATAAGAAGAAATCCAGATCAGTCCATCCAGAAGGACCCCTTGTGATAAACCCCTGAACCTCTGAAACTGTCTTTCTCCAGCACACTCAGAGTGCTTTCTCTTCTGCTTCTTAATGGCTCCCTGCCCTTATCTGTCCTGCTGTGCTGTCTGTGTCTATTTCAGCCTCTCTCTGCATTTCTCTCCAAAATCTAAAATCATGGAATTAATCAGCTGGTCTCTCAGCGTCATCGACCAAATTTCTCGACGAGAAGAGCGGGTAAAGGAGAACCCGCCTGTCCCAATGGTACTTTCCCGGCCGGATACACGATGGACTCCTGGGAGAAGTGGAGGATCTTGTGCCTGTCGATTCTGTCCATTGAGGACGTGGAAGATGTCTACATAATTAGATTTATGATAACAGGTTTCCTGCTGTTCGGAGTTAGCAGTTTTCTGATCTATCCCACAGCTAAGAAGACGATGGCAGCACTTTTGGCTCGTGAGAAGCTGCCCGTCATGACTGAGGGAATGTACAGGGCTGTCAACACTCAGGCTCAAGTGATTTGTGAGCTCAATCTCAAGCTTGATGTGATTCTCAAACTCATTCACAAGCAGGACAACACCTTGGAGAAGCTGACAGCTCGGCTCGGCTAAATGGGCCCACAGACTAGGAACATCATCCAGAGACCGAAAGACGAGAAAGGCTGATGGAAAATTCCAGTCGGCTTGACTTTATCTCTATCCGTTTTGGCTTCCCATCTGTCCTTGAGCAGACATATCTCCTCACCTGGAATGTCTCCTCCACTCCTTCTTCCTGTGAACTTTGTTCTGGATCAGAAACTCTCTCTCTAGGCCGTACAGTCACCTTATCGGACAATAGAGACTTTGTCGGGTCTGAGCTCAGACAAGGTCACAGGTTATCCCTTCAAATCAACGCCCCTGCTGACTAACCCCCCGCCCACTCCTTCCTACCAAGCTGCAAAGTGCTGTTGGTCGGCGAGATGCATCTATGAATCTACTTCCCCCTCTGCCTTCCCAGCCTCACCCCCTTTCCACGGCCCTACCCCCCATCATATGTGCTCGTCTTAGAGTCGTTTTATGTGCTAAGGTGTTTTTTTCCAATCCCACTCTGTGCTCCCCTGACAGGTGCCTAGTTTGGAATTGTTTTTTCCCCCTCCGCTCTCCTCCTGTCTCCTTTTCTGCAAGCACTTTGGGCTGCATGTGTTGTATGAAAAGTGCTGTATAAATAAAGTTTGATTGATTGAACAGTTGCTATTAATGTCCATGATTCTAAGGCCAGTTCATCCTCCCTCAGGAGCACATCCTGAACGACCTGTCAGGACTTTTAAATGTTTACTGGGTGAAGATGAACCAACCACAAGCAGCTACAGCTTAGCTCAGATAGACCCTGACCCACCTGAGTGACTCGCTCTGTGACCTGGTGGGTCCGGTCCATCAGTTTGATCTGAGGTCTCATCTCACCAGGAGGCAACGCCACAAACCCGTCGGTCTTCGTCTCCAACACACTCGGAGTGAGCTGCTGAAACACAAAACACACAGCACACATTCACAGGAGCAGGAGAAGAGCCTGAGGCCCTCACATCATCATTGGGCTGAAGATGCTTGAATCTTTACTATCTTATAAAAAACACTCTTTACGACTCTTTAAAGGAACACTCCAACATCTCACTCCCAAGTCCATGACAGGAAGACTCCACTCTTCTGACTGTGTGTCCAGTAAAGAGGAAGAGATGGGCTGTCTCTGAAATGGCATATTAACGTCCTACTCATACGAAGTGAACGATATGTTCAAGTGCTGGAGGCACTGGAGGCGACATACAGATCGTCTTCGGTGTCCCCGGGCAGTCAACATTTTATTGTATTTGTGAAGTCACTGATTATAATATTATTAATATCATAAATGTTAAATCCTCTTAAGACCGGCATTCAGCTAAAAATCAGCCACTAACAAACTTCCTGTTTTCAAAATAAAAGCATATCTTATTATCTCCTTTTAGTTCTTTAACTTGAATCTTTTGTAAATTGGGCTCTTGTTTTGGAGCCAACCGGAAGTTTCTTGGATAGTAGCATAACGGAATGTCTAAAATGCCGAAATGAAATTTGTATCCGTCCGTTTTATGGCTCAAATCACCACATTTTGGTATTCTACGTGGTGACTTTCTCTCCTAAAATGCTCTCTGAACTTTCAAATGTGGTGAATCCACAGAGATATTTGATAGTCTGGTGTGCTTCTGATTTTTGTCGTCGGAGGTTTGAAATGCATCATGGGAAACTTAGTAGTATACTACAGTGTGAACGGTTGGCATTCTAATCATAATTATAGTATGTAGTATACAGTATATACACATGAGTCTGTAGTATGTAGTACCTTAGTGTGCTATTTCGGACACAGCCATTGACGTAGATTTCCTGCCACTAGCTTAGCTTAAAGCGCCTGAAAAACAATAAATCTGCTTGAGCTCCTTGGGCAGCAGTGAGGAGCAGGGTGAGCGTTACCGTGCTGCTGGTCCGATGACGTAGATCAGCATCTGAGGCTCTGGCAGGAGAGCTGCTCTTCCTGGTGGACACCATACCTGCTCAGAGCATTCAGATCAACATGAGGCCCTCATGAGATTGGATTGTTTTTATATGATTAGGTCATAAAGCCTCTCACCCGTACAGCTGTGCCTCAGCTGCAGCCTCTTGTCCCAGTAGGTCT
This sequence comes from Scarus forsteni, assembly GCA_036419115.1. Taxonomy (NCBI): domain Eukaryota; kingdom Metazoa; phylum Chordata; class Actinopteri; order Labriformes; family Labridae; genus Scarus; species Scarus forsteni. The sequence continues at coordinate 203,045 of JAZDUH010000396.1, forward strand.
GTCCACTCTTGATGTCGTCCACAGACGACGAGTGTTTCAGGCTGGCACAGCTGCCGTCCATCCGTCCACAGGGAGGCCTCATGTGGAGCAGACACTCCTCTTTGTCTGCTCCTCCTCCTCGCTCCTCCATCCTGAGTCAGAAAACATAACGAGGACCAGAATGAGAACACCCCCTCTTTGACCAAACACGTTAAACCAAAATGTCTGCGGGGTCAAAGGGAGGAGAATGAAGGAGGTGAGACCATCAGGAGACAGAAACAGACCACCAGAAAGACCACAAGACAAACTATGAGAAAGACCATGAGACAGACCATGAGACAGACCATGAGAAAGACCATGAGATGGACCACCAGAGGCCATGAGACAAACTATGAGACAGACCATGAGACAGACCATGAGACAGACCATGAGACAGACCATGAGATGGACCACCAGAGGCCATGAGACAAACTATGAGACAGACCATTAGAGAGACCATGAGACAGACCATGAGACAGACCATGAGATGGACCACCAGAGGCCATGAGACAAACTATGAGACAGACCATGAGAGAGACCATGAGACAGACCATGAGACAGACCACAAGACAGGCTATAAGACAGACCAGTAGAAGGGACAATGAGACAGACCATGAAGAAAACAACAGAAAATACCAGAAGAAAGACCACAAGACAAACTATGAGAAAGACCATGAGATAGACCACCAGAAACGCCACAAGACACACTATGAGACAGACCATGAGACAGATCATGAGACAGATCATGAGACAGGCTATAAGACAGACCAGTAGAAGGGACCATGTGACAGACCATGAAGAAAACAACAGAAAATACTACAAGAAAGACCACAAGACAAACTATGAGACAGACCATGAGAAAGACAACAGAAAAGACCATGTGACAGACCATGAAACAGACCGCAAGACAGACTATGAGACAGACCTCAAGACAGATCACCAGACAGACCTCAAGACAGATCACCAGAGGGATCACAGAAAAGTCAATAAGAAAAAACATGAGACAGACCAGAGACAGACCACCAGACAGAGCTCAAGACAGATCACCAGACGGATCACGGAAAAGTCCATGAGAAAAAACATGAGACAGACCAGAGACAGACCACCTGACAGACCAGTAGAATGGACTATGAGACAGACCATGAAGAAGACAACAGAAAAGATCTTTAGAAAGACAATCTGAAAGACCATAAGTGTGACCATGAGAAAGACCACAAGACAGACCATGAGACAGACCATGAGATGGCCCACAAGACAGACCACAGGAAGAGCAATGAGACAATGGAAAGACCAGAAAAAGGAACCATGAGACAGACCATAGGACAGACCACCAGACAGATCACGAGGCAGACCATAGGAAAAACCATGAAACAGAATATGAAGCAAATAACGACAATGACCATAAGACAGACCATGAGACAGGAGCGGTCAGGGTGAGGAGGTCAGGGTGAGGAGGTCAGGGTGAGGAGGTGAGAGTGAGGAGGTCAGAGGGAGTACAGACTGGTGGACCTGCTCAGACGGGGTGAGGGGGTCATGCTGAAGGTCACAGGAGGAGGGGTCTCCTCCCCTCTCCTCCCTGTTGCTCCTGAGCTCCAGTCCATCAGGAGTCCATCACCTCCTTCTCTGCTCCTTCTGTCCTCCTCACTGTGGCTCCTGGGCTGTGGTGGCGTGCTCCCTGGTCTCCTCATGACCTCCTCTTCTCCTTGCTCCTCCTCTTCTCCTCGCTCCTCCTCCTCCTCCTCCTCTTCCTGGTCCTCCCACAGCAGCAGTCCCGTCCCGGCCTCCTCCAGGGTCTGGCCCTCAGGGAAGGACAGGAGTTTGTCCAGAGCCACAGACTGGTGTCCCAGGGGAGGGAGGGGGGCGCCGAGCTCCGAGTCTGCAGCCAGGACGGAGGAGGAGGTGCTGAAGGAGCGCAGGAGGAGGCGCAGACGCTGACGTCGGGCTGCAGGAGGAACAGGGGGGCAAAGACTCGTTAAAGAGACACAAACAGACTCAAATGAGTCCAGAGCTCAGACTGAGACCAGGACGGCCTCTGGTCAGAGTGACTGCAGTTCCTCTGTCCAACAGAGGGGGCAGTGTTTCCATTAAAACAGGCTTTACCGCAGAGCTACCATTTTAACTGACTAAAACTGTTCCCATTAACCTGTGCATGTGGAGAGTCCAATTCATGCTACTTAAAAACACACTGACAGTATTGACCTTTGAAAGAAACCAGCAGGTCTTCAGGACTGGACACCACGGGGACAGGAACCACAGCAAGGTCACCTATTATTATTGCACTACTGTTTTAGTTGTAGTTGTATTATTATTATTTTTAATATATATACATATATATATATATATATATATAAATATATCTATATCTATATATATATATATATATATACATATATATATATATATATATATAAATATATCTATATCTATATATATATATATATATATATATATAAATATGTATTAATATATCATAATTATTATTATTGTTATTTTTATCATTATTACATAATTATGCTGTTATAATTATCATTATTATAATTAATATAATTATGTAACTTGTAGTTTTTGTTGATGTATTATTATTGCTGTTTTGATTATTATTATTATGATTATGATTATTGTTTATATAATTTAACTATTGTTTTTGTTGTTATATTATTGTTGCTGTTACTATTATTATTGCTATTGTTATTATTATTATTATTATTATTATTATTATTATCATTATTTTTATTATTTAACTGTTGTTTTTGTTGCTGTGTTATTATTGCTGTTGCAATTATTATTTTTGTATTATTTAATGTTTATTATTATTATAGGAATTGTATAATTATTGCCTTAACAATTATATGATAATAATAATAATAATAATAATAATAATAATAATAATAATAACCATATTATTATTATTATTATTATCATTATTATTTAACTATTGCTTTTGTTTTTGAATTATTATTGCTGTTACTTTTATTATTGTTATTGTTATTTTTATCATTATTAGTAGTAGTTGTATTAATGTTATTATTTATTGTTTTGTTCTTGTATTATTATTGCTTTTACTGTTTTTGTTGTTATTGTTATTAATATAATTTAAAAAATCATAAAACACATGCAGCTCTTACCCAGGCTGAGCCAGGGGATCCTGAGCACGTGGTGCAGCTCTCTGGACGGGGAGTTGTTGGGGGGTCGGGGGTCAGAGGGCAGCTCAAAGTTCAGGATGAACATGATGACCAGGCCGTCCTCGTTCTTCACGGGGACCACGTCGATGACCGAGTGGAAGCAAACCCCTGCAGAGAGGCAGATCAGATGGTCACCAGCCAATCACAGGGCTGACACAGAGTGGCAAACATTCACACTGAGGGCAGTGGACACATTAACGGAGCAGGTTTATGTCTTTGGGATGAAACCAGAGAGTCCACAGAGAGCCCAGGCATGCACAGGGAGATGTGTCTGACTAACCAGAGCCTGCTCTCTGACCCGCTGCTCCACCATGCTGCAGGAAGTCTGAGCTCACCTGGATCTCTGTGTTCTCCCCACAGACCACATCTGCAGGCAGGCGGGATTAGCATAGCTGCATGCTAACATGTTCTCGCGTAATGAGCTCCGGCTGTGAGCTTGACCCGGGCCGACCCCAGAGCTGTTACCTGGGCCACTCTGAGGGATTATCCCGGATTACAGCGAGAACCAGACTGAGATTAAACACCACACATCTGGACCTGTCAAGGTGAGACCCTCCACGAGACCACGGGCAGGTCCTCATCAGGATCATCAGGGACACGTCGGTCCACAAACTCCATGGACTAGAGACCAGAGACCAGGGACCAGAGACCAGAGTCCAGAGACCACGTCCACCATGCAGAGTCTCCTGACTCTGCCTGTGTCTATATACAGGTCTATATATAAACATACACACAAATATAAATATTCATATACACACATGGACAAAACTGTTGGTCCCCCTCGGCTGAGGGAGACCCACAGTGATCACTGAAAAAAAAAAAACATATTTATATATATACATATATATATATATATATATATGTGTGTGTGTGTGTGTGTGTGTGTGTGTTTTCTTTATTTTCATCACTCTTTACATTGTAGATTCTCTCTGTAGGTATCAAAACTATGAATGAACACATGTGGAATTATGTACTTAACAAAAAAGTGTGAAATAAATGAAAACATGTCTTATATTCTAGTTTCTTCAAAGTATCCACCCTTTGCTCTGATTACTGCTTTGCACACTCTTCATTCTCTTTATGAGCTTCAACAGGTAGTCACCTGAAATGGTTTTCTCTTCTCAGGTGTGCCTTTCCAGGGTTAATTAATGGAGTTTCTTGCCTTATTAATGGGGTTGGACCATCATTTGTGTTGTTCAGAAGTCAGGCTGATGCACAGCCCACAGCCCTATTAGACAACTGTTAGAATTAATATTATGGCAAAAACCAATCAGCTAAGTTAAGAGAAACAAGTGGCCATCATTACTTTAAGAAATGAAGGTCAGTCAATCTGAAAAATTGCAGAAACTTTGAATGTGTCCCCAAGGGCAGTCGTAAAAACCATCAAGGGCTACAATGAAACTGGCCCACATGAGGACCGCTCGAGGAAAGTAAGACCAAGAGTCACCTCTGCTGCTGAGAAAGAGTTCATCTGAGTCACCAGCCTCAGAAATCACAAGTTAACAGCAGCTCAGATTAGAGACCAGATGAATACCACACAGAGCCCCAGCAGCAGACACATCTCTACTACAACTGTTAAGAGGAGACTGCGTGAATCAGGCCTTCATGGTCAAATAGTTGCTAGGAAACCACTGCTGAGGAGAGGCAACAAGCATGAGAGATGTGTTTGGGTCAAGAAACACAAGGAATGGACATTAGACCAGTGGAAATCTGTGCTTTGGTCTGATGAGTCCAAATTTGAGATCTTTGGTTCCAACCGCCGTGTATTTGTGCCATGCAGAAAAGGTGAGCAGATGGATTTTGCATGCCTGGTTCCCATTGTGAAGCATGGAGTCTATGGTGTGATGGTGTGGGGCTGCTTTGCTGTTGGGGATTTATTCAAAATTGAAGGCATACTGAACCAGCATGGCTACCACAGCAGCCTGCAGCGACATGCTATCCCATCTGGTTTGCATGTAGTTGGACCATCATTTATTTTTCAACAGGACAATGACCCCAAACACACCTCCAGGCTGTGTAAGGGCTATTTGACCAAGAAGGAGTGTGATGGAGTGTTACTCCAGATGGCCTCCACGGTCACCGGACCTGAGCCCAATAGAGATGGTTTGGGGTGAGCTGGACCGCAGAGTGAAGGCAAAAGGGCCAACAAGTGCTCAGCATCTCTGGGAACTCCTTTAAGACTGTTGGAAACCATTTCAGGTGACTACCTGTTGAAGCTCATAAAGAGAATGAAGAGTGTGCAAAGCAGTAATCAGAGCAAAGGGTGGATACTTTGAAGAAACTAGAATATAAGACATGTTTTCATTTACTTCACACTTTTTTGTTAAGTACATAATTCCACATGTGTTCATTCATAGTTTTGATACCTTCAGTGAGAATCTACAATGCAAAGAGTGACGAAAATAAAGAAAACACATTGAATGAGAGGGCATGTCCAAACTTTTGGCCTGTACTGTGTATATACATACATATATATATATATATATATTTTTTTTTTTTTATTAAGCTTGAGCAGATACAGGTCTTAGGAATACAGTATGATACAGTATGTTTGAAGATGTAATGTCCTTGAGCTTAAGGATTACAGTCACAGGCTGAGGAGGTGTTTGTTCAGCCTCCTATTAAAGGCGTGAATACCCCTTGGTGTAATCTCTCCAACAACTTCAGGAGGAAGGCTGTTCCATACTGTGGTGGCAGAGTGAAGAAAGCTCCTGTCAAGGCATTTGGTGTTTGACTTGGGGATCTCCAGGGCGTGGCTTGGTTGAGTCTTCCGGGTGATGCGACCTGGGATGTGGGGTGGGGGTAGCAGTGTTTTGAGATCTGCTGGGCAGCTGGGAATGTGCATCTTATACAGAACGGTTGTTGCTGCAACCGCTCTACGATGACCCAGCTTGCTGATGCCATACTTTCGTAGGGCAAGGTCCTCATCCACCCCAATGATTTTTAAGGCCTTTTTTTGAATGGTGTCCAGCTGCCCAAGAATGGTCTGCGCAGCATTCATCCAGGCTAGGCAGGAGTACTCCATAATGCTCCTGACCTGGTTTTTGTAGATGTTGGCTCTACCTTCAGCATCAAGCTTGTTGGCCAACTTCCGCAGTGCTCCAAGACGTTGTCCAGCGCGCTCATATATATTCACTAAAGTAAGATGGCGGCTGCTATGGCAGCACGGCGTGTTACGGGAGAGTTGTCCCGAGAGTTCACTCGGTTTAAACCAGAGATTTACTAAAATTTACACGGTAAAGTCTTGGTTGAGGATGAATTGCTGAACTTTATTGTGATTAAGATGAGAACATTAAGCCATGATGACATTACATCGATTGTTACAAGCAGCTTCAGCTCTGAACGGATTGAGTCCTCAAAGGCGGTCCTATCAGAATTGCTCCCACACAACAAACGATGGGTTACACACAGGGAACAAAAGAAGGACATAAACAACAATAAAATGTGCCTGCAAGTGCTCAATTAGTGTGGAGAAGATATTCCAAGATTTGTTTCGTATTTCCTGGATGAACTACCTCCTGTCTCATTTAATCACATCGATGTATCAGCACTCCTCGGGAGAATACAGCAAAATACTAAGGACATTGATTACCTAAAAACAACTATGAACACCTAGGTAGCTGCCTGTGCCACACTGCGGGAGGTCTCCGCTTCTCTTGACAGCCGTCTGTCTGCTATGGAGAAGCCATCTGGATCAGGCGCCATTTCAGCGGCCGCCGGCTTCTCTGTCATGGATTTACCGGGTCCTGCTCCTAGCATGTCGGGCTCACGTTCGGTCTCTGAGGAGAAGCCGCTGGACCCGGTTCTTGCTGGTCTCCACAGCCCCGTTGGAGCTAAAGGAGAGACGTCAGTGCCGCCTGGTGTGACTGTTGGTAATCAACCAGCCCTGCCTGCGGACTCAACACCAGGACGCATGACCTCCCACACGTGGAGTATGGTGATAAAGGAAGGTCGCCGTATTAAGCTGGCCCCTGAGACTGCTCGTCATGGCCCTACACTCCACACGGTCAAAACTCTCGTGAGGCATGCGAGGAAAAACGCTGGTATAATCGGATCTGGTGTTGTTAGCAACATACGGGCGGTCAAAACTAAGATGGTGAGTGTGTTCGCAACCAAGTTTGATCTCAATGTTGATGCTGACACTCTGTGTAAATATCTACGAGGGAAGCTAGGACGGGAGGTGAATTTGCCGAAAAATTGAGACGACACAGAAAAGATTTAACTCATTCTGTGTCACAGCGGAATGCAATGATGTGGAGGAAATGTGCGACCCACAGCTCTGGCCTGCTGGGTCCTTTGTTCGACGCTACTATGAGCCTCGCCACCCTAGAGGAGCAGTTGGTGGTCCGACTACAGCTGAGGAGGCCTCCTGCTCTCAGCAGGCTGGGATGCGGCCGGGTGGTGGAGCTGGGATGCTTGCTGCACCTGAGACGGAGACTACGGTGAGGGCCGGCTGCCCCATAGGGAGGGGTCATACGGATAGCCAATAATGAGGATCATCTCGTATAACACTCGCAGTTTGCAAGTAGGACACATTGCTGCTGATAGATCAAGACGTCTGGTGGTAGATACACTACTTGACCAATGTGACATTTTGTGCCTCCAACAAACCTGGTTGGCCAAACAAGACCTGGATAAACTGAACACTACACAAGAATTTCCATGGTGCTGGTGAGTCCACTACTGATCTTGGCACCAGAATAGTCTGGGGTAGGATAGCTGGGGGCGTAGCCATATTATGGAACATCAAATATGATCCTCTGGTAAAGGTGATACGCCTAGATGTTGATTGGGCCATCGGGTTAGAATTTAATTTTAATGGAAAGAAATTTACTGTTTTAAATATTTATACACCGTATGAATCCCACGAGAATGAGGATGAATTTCTGAACAGATTAGCTTTTATTCAGTCTTTTAAAGAGGACAATAGTTCATCTTGCCTCTATGTCATGGGTGATTTTAATGCTGACATGTCTGATAGAAAGTCTTTATTTGCACTACACCTGCAACGATTTTGTAATGATTCTAAACTTATTCTGTCTAGCAAACCTTTGTTGCCTGACACAAGCTTTACCAATGTTAGTGAAGCATGGCACACGACTTCTTGGCTGGACCACATAGTAACCACAGCTGATGCTCATGACTCTCTGAAAAGCATAGAGATATGCTATGGTCACGCTACCTCTGATCACATACCGATTGCTGCGGTGTTAGATGTTGAGGATATCCCTATGGTGGCCAATAAAAATAATGCTGCTCCCTCTAGTAAACTGGACTGGTCAAAACTGAACAATGAGGACAGGGCTGGATACTCTCTGCTAACTGACTGCTTTCTACATAACATTGTTGTCTAAAGAGGCCATAATGTGCTCAGATACAAGCTGTAAGGATGTGCATCTTGCTGAGCTTCTTTGTGCCATGTTTGATGATATTGTGAATTGTCTTAATGCCTCCACTGAAACTTTTCATGAACAAAATCGTAAACACCAGAGCTGGGTGGAATGAGTTTGTGGCTGAGAAACATAATGCTGCGAGAGAGGCTTTTACAATTTGGTCAGAGGCAGGTAGACCTAGACAGGGGTGTTTTTAGAGAACAAAAAACTCACAAATGCCAGGTTTAAAAATGCAATTTGGTTTATTAAGAAAAATGAAGATACAATGAGAAAGGATTCGCTTGCCAAAAAGCTTCTGAATAAGAGCTGGACCGACTGGAAGGAGGTCAAGGTCATGAATAACTGCGTGACCTCCTTGCCTTCTGATATTGAGGGTGTGAGCAGCCCAGAAGGCATAGCTGAGGTTTGGCGGGGGCACTATTACAATCTCTTTAACTGTATTCCAAGCAACAAAGTTATTAGTGATGTTGACCGTACTGATTCCACAGCAGATATGTAAGGCAGCAGATATGTACAATATCATTAACATGCTGGAGAATAATAAAGCTTGTGGTATGGATTACATAACTGCAGAACATCTAAAATATGCTAGTTACAGACTCAGTCCCTTGCTTTCCATGTGCTTTACTGGTCTTTTGATTCATGGTGTCCTGCCTAACTCTATTATGACTGTCCTGCTAGTGCCTGTGCTTAAAGACAAGGCTGGGAAATTGAATAGTATAGACAATTATAGACCTATTGCTTTTAGGTGGCCTCTGCTCTGACGTTCGCTGAATCACAGCTACGTCTCTGACCGCGGTGGCAGCAGCGGCTTGAAAAAGGACTGCATGTCGGGGGCACTCCGCCTGCAGAGAGACGATTTGGTTGCCGGGCGGCTTATCGGTGTTGCGCGAGAGGAGCAGGGGAGGAGGTGTCTGTCAGAGCGGAGAGGAAAAATGCATTTTATTGAATGTAAGCAAACCATAGCGACACAACATTAGATGCTAACGTTAGACTCTAGTTGGCTTTTTTATTTGATAGGAATCTCTGTTATAAGAACTTTGATCAAAATAAATAAGATTTTTTTTAAATGTACGTCTGTCTGAATCCTGTAAGCAGGGCGGGTGCTGGGGGGACGGGGCGCCCTCCCAAATACACTATAGGGGAAACACTGATATATATATATATACATATATATATATATATATATATATATATATAGTAGGGGTGCAACAATACATGTATCTGTATTGAACCGTTCGATACAGTGGCCTCTGTTTTGTACACCCAATGAACTGAACAATACGCAATTTTGTATTTACTTATTTGATCAACTTCTGACGAGGTGCTATGTGCTGAAAGTTCAGTGAATCTGTGTTCGACTACTCCGGGCTGCATTGTCGAGCACAGATCCACTGAGCTGCACACAGCTCCTCCCCTTTCATTCAGCCAAACTGCTGAGACAGAAGAAGCTACATACACTAGGGCGCTGCAACATGGAGAGTGCTTTACCTTCAGCTGAAACTGAAGACCCTCCACTATCATTCAGATCTGGTGTTTGGGACTACTTTGGCTTCTGTGTTCAGTATGACCCTGATGGTAAGAGTGTCGTGGACAAAAACACAACAGTATGTCAGAAGTGCAACACGATGCTAAACTACGTCAGGAGAAATACAACAAACATCGACATCATCCCGGTGTTAAAACAAGTGGAACCAGACAGAAACAACAAGCAGCACACATGCTACAGACTTTACCTGGGTCATTTAGACAGCCATTAGCACATGATTCAAAGAGGGCAAAGGAAATCGACCGGGCCATAGCTACTTTTATTGCTGTCCACATGAGACCCTTTTCTGTTGTGGATAACGCCGGGTTTCAGGACATGGTACGGACGCTTGATACACTTACAGCTCGTTCTTTGTAATATTTACTCTGCTGCTAAGAATGCACCACATAAGATGGGTGAGTTCTCTATTAGATACATTTAATTTTTACTTATTCTTATTTTTACATGGTGATGTTTTTGTTTTTTATGATTCTAAGTATGCACCGAAGAATGTGCCTGGTTTAGCTGCAGGAGTTACATTTAACTCAATTTAATGAAAATGTACTCTGAGTTGAAACAAATGTTGGTTATTTTAATAAACCACGAGAAAAAAAGGCATTGAAATTTCTCATATTTTGTAATGAAAAAGTATTGAATCCTGACAGAAACATATCGAACCAAACCGAACTGTGAATTATGTGTATTGTTGCACCCCTAATATGTATGTATGTGTTTATATATACTGTATATATGTACATAAATATACAGTATATATGAATGGGACCTTTTCAGAAAATGAAAATCATCTATTACAAAATACTGCATAGTATGAAACATGTTTTATGCTTTCACTGATTTGAAGTCTATAAAAGTACCAACACTTCTGTTCGTCCACTAAACTACTGCAGGAGATATGAGGTTTTGGCCTATCAGTAGTAATATGTTGAGGGTGCACAGGACCTCCTGTATAGCGTCTTATTGTGAAGGTCCAGAGGACTTCCTGTGTGGGCTCATCAGCTCAGTGTCAGTCTGCGAGGTCACACTGAAGGTGGCCGTGGTCCTCTGGGACGGTACAGCTTTAAAGAGGATCACAGTTTCATTAGAGCCGAAAAAAAACAAAACAATCTGCTCACGGATTAGAGATTAACGCTCCAGCACACCCCCGATCCACAAAAGACTGGACCTGAAGACAGAAACCAGACCAGAGGCAGCGACAGCCAGGAGAGAGACATGTTGAAGACAGACATGTCTCTCTTAAACATGTCAGTCTTGGACTTGTCTCTCTAAAACTGATAACTGGTTTGTCTCAGCTGGCTTCAGTGATACATAAAGCTGTGTATCATCAGCGTAACAATGAAAATTAACAGAGTATTTCCTCATATCACAGACAGGAAGCATATATATGAAGACGAGAACTGGACCGAGCACAGAGCCTTGAGGAACTCCGTAACTTACTTTAGTGTACACAGAGGACTTATTGTTCACGTGTACAAACTGATATCTATCAGATAAGTAGGACCTAAACCAATTTAGGGCAGTCCCTGTAATCCCAAGTAACATCTCTAATCTCTGTATAAGAACATCATGATCAATGGTGTTGAAAGCTGCACTAAGATCTAACAAAACAAGCACAGAGAGAAGGCGTTCATCTGAAGCTGAAAGTAGATCATTGGTTACTTTAACCAGAGCAGTCTCTGTGCTGTGATGAGCTCTAAATCCTGACTGAAAGTCCTCAAGCAGGCTATTGTCTTGAAGGAAGTCTCACAGTTGATATAGGCCTGTAGTTAGAGGGTTTGATATAGGCCTGTAGTTAGAGGGTTTGATAAAGGCCTGTAGTTAGAAGGTTTGATAAAGGCCTGTAGTTATAAGGTTTGATAAAGGCCTGTAGTTAGAAGGTTTGATATAGGCCTATAGTTAGAAGGTTTGATAAAGGCCTGTAGTTAGAAGGTTTGATATAGGCCTATAGTTAGAAGGTCTGATATAGGCCTGTAGTTAGAAGGTTTGATAAAGGCCTGTAGTTAGAAGGTTTGATAAAGGCCTGTAGTTAGAAGGTTTGATATAGGCCTGTAGTTAGAAGGTTTGATATAGGCCTGTAGTTAGAAGGTTTGATATAGGCCTGTTGTTAGAAGGTTTGATATAGGCCTGTAGTTAGAAGGTCTGATATAGGCCTGTTGTTAGAAGGTTTGATATAAGCCTGTGGTTAGAAGGTTTGATATAGGCCGTTTTGTCTGTGGGTGATTACAGTAACGTTACCATTCTGTTAGCTCCTATTATTCCTAATAATACGTTTATGTGTGCTTAGTTTATCTAAAACACGTGCACTCCACAGTGCAAGCATACACACAGTTGTGTGCTGTGTGCTTTAGCTCGTGGTGGTGCTGTTATGGCTGCACCGAGTGACATCCAAATTTATATTCGCTAGAAAATTGAATTATCCTGGCGCAACGTACTATGCTAACCTGTGCAACAATACTGTCTGTCCATGGAGAATAGTGTTTATTTATATTTGGGCTCTTAATTTGTGGCACTAACGATGTTTGTTTTCATTTTTTAAAGATGGATGAGTTTGTCCAGGAAAAGCTTCAAGAGTGGAACCTGGCCAATTTGATACCAACGTTTGAAGGTATGTAATAATGTCCAAGACAAAACAATTAATGACTTTTTACTGGCTTAATGGACTAATGTATCAAATACATGTGAATAACTCTGCAAATTTACTAATTACAGGTTCATTCTATTTATTTATTCATATATATTTTTATATATTTAGATCTTGCTTTCGCTGCTTCTTATTTAGTTATGTTCTGAAAGTAGTATGGCCAAATTTCTACACATATCAAGTGTATGTGGTATTTTTTTTCTTGCAGCTCAACAGATAGACAAAGAGTCTTACGTTCTGCCGGTTGATCACACTTTGGCCCCCCTCACCGTCTTGTTGGGCCACAACTTAAGTTTCAGCATAATTGAAAACATTATTGGGAGTACGCCTTGAATCACAGGACTAGACATAATGGGTTATGTGTGCTTCAAGTGTAAAAGTCTACTGACAAGAATGTTGGATAGTTTTTCAGCCACCTGAGGCTAATGCATAATGTATGGTCTACATTTTTTCAATGTGCTCAACGGGCGTCAGCGTTCATTCAACCACAGAAGATCATTCAGGAGACGTTTGTTAGCTCATGCTGTTGAGTTTGACATTGCAACAAAGGAAGAAAGCTCTTCAGCTGATGGTTCTGATGGGTCAGACAAACCAGAGTTCAGTATTTCTGATGAGCTGGGATACACCAACACATCAGAGTCGTAGGATGAGTTAGAGCAGGACAGCAGGGGCGTTGATTTGAAGGGAAAGCCCACGACCTTGTCTCAGCTCAGAACCCATAAAGTCTCCATTGTCCGATGAGGTGATTTCCAGCCTTGCTGCAGCAGTTTGATTTGGCGGCTGAACTATTCAATGGCTTTGAACCTGAATACAAACCAATTCAATACTTCACAGGTTCTGAATAGGCAGTGGCAGTACCTCTCCCTTGCTTTTCCTACATACAGGTAACTACCAAGGATCCAGGTACTGTAGAACAAGTAGCAATTCAGGACACTTTCCAGTTAGTTCCCTTGAAACAAATGCTTTAGGTCGTCCTGGAAAGTCCAGGCACAATGGACAAACTCACTGAGTGGCAAAAACAGCAAAGTACAGCCCTTGAGGAATTAAGAGATGGAACAACCTACCAGACCAGTGCACTTTTTTTCGAGGACGTCTTAATCCAGTTACTTCTTTGCTGTGATGACTGTCAGATGGTAAATCCCATTGGCTCTAAAACTTCAGTCCACCAGCTGGGGTTCATCTATTACACGATGAAGTGTTTGTGTCAGAATATCATTCAAGTCTAAAGTGTCATTTTTTGTTGGCAATTTACAAAACTGATGACATTAAGACGTGCAGCATGACTGCAATTCTTGACCCAACTGTGAATAAAATCAGGGAACTGGAAGATGCCAGTATGCAGATTAACACTACTCATTTCAAAGGTAATGTAAGGACTGGTGTAGCACAGGTCTGTGGAGATAACCTTGGACTTTACAGCATCCTTGGTTACACACAAAGCTTTGCAGCAAACAGTGTGCAGATGGTGTCGGGTACAGAGAGAGGTACTCGAGGTTCAGACTGTGGAGGATTCTGCATTAATTAGTAATAAAGTCAACTACGATGCAGATCTTCTTCTAGACAACCAAAGTGATAATGGCATCAAAAGAGACAGCTCTCTCAATAAGTTGGAGTTTTATCGTGTCACTGACATTATGTTCGACATCCTTGAGGGTATTGGTGGTTATGAACTGACGCTTGTCATCAGTTCACTGATTGAACAAAATCTTTTCACACTTGAACAGCTGAACTATCGACTGACCAGCTTTGACTTTGGGTTTAGTGATGTTCACAACAAGCCATCTGCCATAGACCCCAGGACTTGTGCTGCCTCTTATGATAGAGGTGCCTGAGGGAAACCAACACTGGGAACTGCTGCTTTCCTTACTCAGCTGCATGTAGTTGATCTTTTCTCCTGCACTGACAAGAGTTTGTTTGAATGATAAACGAAGAAACGAAGTAATCTGCCTTTGTCCAAGGCCCATTCCACTATCCACGTCACACAGTGATGGCATAGTAAAGGAGGAGCAACCAGTGGTTCAGAACTTCATTTACTGGATCTGATTTAAAGGTGCAGTCAGCGATCTTCTAATCTTCTAAGCTAATGCACTATTTGTCAAATTCACTGTATTTCTCCTCTCCCTCCACAAGATGTCACCACTGACAGCATGTTGAAAAAAAAAGTCTGGTTTCAATACACAGCCTTGGCTCTGAATTTCAGCAGGTAAATACTGTGGCTCAGGCCGAGTTACCAAAGCAGAGTACACCCCCCCACATCCAGGGGGCGATCATACTCATGCAGATCAGACAGAGGGGGGAGGGGGAGTCGTAGGTTGCGTAGCGTCTTGATTAAGCGTAAGAGAGATACAATAGGTGCAGTAGCAATGGCTGAAAAACAGCCCAAAAGAAAAAGGTCAGAGGAGTGAAAAGTGAAAAAGAAGGGCTATGACCATGAAAGAGTGAAGACCCGGGTCAACATTGGTGTTGCTTTCTGACAGTGGAGGGAACTCCGCGAACTGAAAGACCTGAAAACAGACGCGGATGTCGCCGTCTTTCTGCTGAATAGGTTAGCAACATTAGCTTTGTGGTGCTTCACATAACAGTAACAGCTGTCGGGCATTCATCTTATTGTCTAATCTGACAGAATGTACTGTTGTTGTGATGTTATCAATAATGGCAGTCCAGTTGTCTGACGAGTCGGGGTTGCCTTAGCTACGTTGGTCAGGGGTGAGGTATGAAGGGAGAGGCGGGTCTAAATTAGTTTATCAACAGCCTCTACACTCATTTTCTCCCACATCACTGACTACACCTTTAAGTAATACAATTAAAGATTAACAGTGGTATAGAGAGCGTTCTATGTAAGTTAGAATCTTTTATTTCCGTCATCATGCCTCATTAACATTTCGTTTTAACATTTAACCTCATTACACTTTGTCTTGTTCTTAATTTTTTTAAGAATTTAAGCCCCAAACAGTGTCTGCTGTTGGAGCGTCTGCCCAAGAGTCACCTGCAGTGCAGCATACTGAGTTTATGGTAAACTGAGTTTACTCCATTCCTTGCATTTGTATTCCTCAAGTCAATCCTTGCTTTTCATTGATTGATCTTCATCATTGATTGTTTGGCAGTGTGATAATAAAATTCTGTTGTCATTTAGCCCAACCTCAGATCTGAAGAGCATGAACAGTGGATCAGTTTTCGTGTCTGAGAGACCCTCTGGGCACAGGCTTTAGGAGTGAAGTTACTTAAAACGCTAAATAAAGCAACAGCAAACGAAGGATCAAACTGAGCACCATCCAAAACATCACCTCACCTTTTCTGTCTCGGTCTGCAGATACAGCAGGACAGCATGGAGCTGATCTTCATTTAGTTTTTGTTTCCAGTTCTCGTGTTCCTGTACATGTTTTTTAAACTTGTTTTTCTAACTTTGTAAACTTGATGATGCAGGGAGAAATCACAAACTGGAACAGGGAGGAGCTCCTCTGTAACGTTCAGAAAAGGCTCAGAAATGGTGTAAGAACCAGCCGAGGTGCCTCCAAATGAAACCGACTACTGTGCCAGGTACATCACCAGCCCCTTATCTGTAATAAATGTTTCCTGTGTTAGACAGATTGTGAGTTATCTGTTGTTTACTCATGTGCCGATCGTTGTGTTGCTATTTTGTTTTTTTCTGTTTGATCACCTGCCTTAGGACAACAGATGAAACTGAGCTGTTGTGCTAATTCCAGTAAATCTACAATGACCTGTGTTATGAAATTGTTGATTGATGTGCACTGTCCTAATCAAATACATGAATTTAAAAATAATAACTGTGAAACATGACTCATCTGCAACAAGCTGAAGCTTTATAAAGAGTCCTTAGAGTTCACTCATTGGTCACATGTTGCAGAGTCCTGATAACGTCAGCAGGACATCCAGATGATGGAGAGGCTAAAATAAAATCTGACCCCAGTCCCAGTTTGTCCAGTACGTGCCTGACTCTGCTGCTCACAGTGATGCCTCAGATCACTGCTGTTCGCTCCAGCATGGTCAGGTTTCCTCCGCAGCCATAAACAAATGATATAAGCAACGGCCCACGGTTCATTTAGCGTCTGTGTTTGTCCTGGATGTAGATTTTTCAGGATTTCTCCATCTTAATCTGAGGCTCCTGATAAAACTAAAGAAGTCTGACAGAACATTATTCACATGGAGAAGAAGGAGAAGACTACTGACATCCTTCTCCAGTCAGAGATGGCAGGTAATCAGATTATTTCATTTATATATTTTGTCCATTCATCCACTCTTTCCTCTGGATGGAGCATTCATAATCATCTTCTTTCCATCTGCAGCATTCACCTCCTTTATCTGCTCTAGTTTGAATGGAGCCAGATGGATCCAGTGAATAATTACTGAAAATCAAAACTACATAATCAGATGTTTTATTTAATATTTTAATGTTTTAATTTAATAGGCAAAGAAGGGGAAGTGTCCTTGCTGCTGCTCCGATCAGAGTTGGGAAGAAAGAGTCAGGAGAGTCTAACAGCTGATGTCAGGCCGGTGAGATCAGGGCGGGGATGGATGGTGGACGGATCCGTCCTTATGGACTTCAGAGCTGTGCTGGTGCTTTTATTTACTGCTGCAAACTGAAGATGTCCTGCCCTGTCTGACACTGCTTCAGCCATGTTGACTGAGAGTGCTAAATAAAGCCACAATGGCCACGGTTACAAGATGCTTTTTAATTCTGAATTAAATAATTCAGAATTAAAGTTTTCTCCTTTGTGTTTCCATGGAATTAATCATTCCAAATAAAGCTTTACATGGAAAACACGTTATTCGTCTTTATTCAAGGCCCGAGGGTTGGGAATGGTTCTGATTGGACAGGAGCGGACGTGACGTATTTACGTGTTTATGTATTTACGTGTTTATGTCTACGTGAAGAAAAGCTCCAGTTCTGCACCTCCGTCAGGGAAACCTCGTCCAACTCGGACTACAGCTTTAAAAAGATCCATGCAGAAGCCATTTCACACTTGTGGAAGAGTTTATATTTAAGTAACAAAGTTTATATTTAAATGATTAATCATTTGGATAAAGCTCATTTAGATGTAGTTTTATATAAAGTGGGTCACGTATGTTGATTCATAGATTAACCTGTACCTGTCTGGTAGATGTGGGGTCATGGGTGGAGTTTAGTTCTGTAGGTCTCAGGTGTGGGTCAGCCTTTGGCATTGTTCAGGTCAAGAAGAGCTGACGGTGAAACTAGAACTTTGACCACGGGATAAGTTTTTGTGTTGATGGACCCTCATCTGCCAAATAAATGGATCATCAGTGGATCTGTGAGTAACCTAATTATTGATGAATGAAAGCGAACACGAGTCAGATTATCTGTCAGGCTGGGATCATTCACTGCTAAAGATTAACCTGCCACTACAGTCACATTTTAATGCTTACGTCCATCCACACTGTCATGACTGCCAAATCTTCTCAGGCTCTAGTTAAATAAACTGTCTCAGCTTGCTTCGACAGCGTCATCGCTGCAGGGCGAGAGAACGAGCAGAGTTAATGTAAAGAGGAATGAATATATACATGATCAAGGAATTATTTAACTTGGGTTTAAAATCAGAATAAACCAGCCACTTCCATCAGAATCAAGTTTTATTTGGAATTATCATTTTTATTAGGTGTTTACATGGTCATTTTTAATCTTTTTAAAGAGGATTGAAGTTTTATTAAAGAGGAATTAAAGTTCATGTAAACACAGTTATGTGTACATTATGCATTGTATTGTCAGTCCTTTTTCTTACTCTTATGTACCACTGTGTTTTTTCTGTGTCGTTATAAGAACAGACAGACTCGTGGTTCTGTGATCTCTGCTGTCCTCCTGATGTGGAGAAACATCTTCAGCCCCCCTCCACCTTGGAGCAGCCTGAAGGTTAATGAGCTCAGATTAGCTTTAATGTATATCAGAGTTTAGCGGATTAGCTCCTCTGATGTTCAGTGACCTTCAGTCCTTTTCCTCCAGGACCATGCCCATGACCTCTGACCTCTGCAGGAGCACACCTCACAGCTCTGTGACCCTGACAGGGGTTAAAGGTCACCATGAGAGCAGTGGTCTCCTGATGAACCTTCACATTTACAGCCCTGCAGGAAGCAGTTTTCTTCTTTGAGCTCTGGCCTGCTGTTTTTTGGGGCTTTTTTGTGCATTTTGCAACAATCAAAACGTCATTACATTCTTAAAACAGTGAAATAATGGTTTAGTTGTTGTGTTGTTGTGTTTTGTTGTTAGCGGTTGGCTGTCTCCCTCTCAACTGCTGGTTTGGGGGCTTCATGTCTGTGTGAAACAGGTCGTCACAGAAGAGCTTCGTGGTCCTAATCCTGTGGCCAGGTGTATGAAGCAATGATGACCTGAGGCACTTCCCTGGGTCAGTGCCTCAGGTCATCATTTACAGTCACAGATTTGGAGTCAGTCCTCAGAAATCATCTGATGCTTTAAAGAAGCTCGAGTATCAAACCGTCAGCTCCTGGACTTTTTCTCTCCTCCTCTCAGAGCGATGGAGGTTGGTCTATTTTCAGACCCTGTCCCAGTTTGTGTGGTCTGATGTCTAATTTAAATCCGTCTGTAGATCATTATTATCCAGACAAACAGAGCAGAGCAGCTGCCTCTGAGTCTCAGACAGACTTCAGTTTGAGGGGTGGGCTGCACGGTGCAGCAGCGGGTAAGGCCGTCTCACAGACAGAAGGGTCCTGGTTGGACTGCAGACAGTTAGAGGGGTGGGCTGCACGGTGCAGCAGCGGGTAAGGCCGTCTCACAGACAGAAGGGTCCTGGTTGGACTGCAGACAGTTAGAGGGGTGGGCTGCACGATGCAGCAGCGGGTAAGGCCGTCTCACAGACAGAAGGGTCCTGGTTGGACTGCAGACAGTTAGAGGGGTGGGCTGCACGGTGCAGCAGCGGGTCAGGCCGTTTCACAGACAGAAGGGTCCTGGTTGGACTGCAGACAGTTAGAGGGGTGGGCTGCACGGTGCAGCAGCGGGTCAGGCCGTCTCACAGACAGAAGGGTCCTGGTTGGACTGCAGACAGTTTGAGGAGTGGGCTGCACGGTGCAGCAGCGGGTAAAGCCGTCTCACAGACAGAAGGGTCCTGGTTGGACTCCGGTCAGTCCGGTCCTGTCTGTGTGAAGGTAACATCTTCTCCATGTGCTTGTGTGGGTTACTGCAGGTACTCTGGTTCAGCTTTACTCTACGTGTGTTCAAAAATGTGTCCCAGTGTTCCAGAATCATCTGTGCACGTGATGGGGAACAGTGCACGTAGGGGGTGTGGTCTCAACACACCTGCAGAGGCAGTGAGCTATGGTCACGTGAAAAGGGCTGAGCTTCAATTCAGTTTGATCCAGGACGAAGTAATGTTTATTCACATTAACTCCAGTTATTCCAGTTAGCTTCAGTTCACCCAGTTGATCCAGTTAACTCCCAGTAAAGTTTCTAACTGGCTTTCACACCTACCAGGGACCAGACTCTGATCCACAGTGAAGTAGACTGAGGGTGTTTTCACACCAAGTGGGTTAGTGCACACCAAAGAAGTTTTGGCCCAGGGTTTGGTACGTTAGTATCAATGTGAATGCAACCAAAATCAGCCGGTCTGAGACCTCCATGAAGGGGTGGTCTGGATCCGCTCCATCTCCCTACATTTGGTGCAGTTTCACTGGTGTGAAACAAAGTGGTCCAAACCGATCTAGTTTTGATGCATTGTTTCCTGTTAATCCCGCGGTTGAATCTTTTGCTGACTCAGTTTGTGGATTTGTTTATTCTGGTTGAGGATTACGATGATTTACGAGGGTCCAGAAGGTCGCTGATGCCGTCTCAAACACGATAAAAAAACACATTTGAAGGAAAATGTAGAAGAGAGCGAAACGTAAACATTGGTTGTTTGGTGTAGGAAATGGTTACCATGGTAGTCTCTTCTTCGTTCTCCTCTGTAGCAGGTTTGGTAACCAGTTATGTGCATATCGCCCCCTGCTGTTTCAAGCTGAGTATATACACAAGTGGATCCGGGCACGGTTCAATGTTGTTAGTGTGAATGCAAGCCAGCGGGGGAGGGGGAGGGGGGTGAACCGCGCCGCAGCACAGTTCGAAACAAGTGGGTCTAATGTGAAAGTGCCCTGAGACCCTGTTTTAAGGTGGACCACAGATCAGCTGTTTGGTCCACACCACACTGAGGACTTCATGCATCAGTCTCCTCCAGAGCCTCCAGCCTGTCCTGGTCCATCACTGAGCCTCTGCAGTCTCAGATCAGCCAGGCAGCAGGTCCATTTTCACTCTTTGCTCTGATTGGTCAGATATTTGCACAGGTGTGTTGGCAGCATTTGGAAAAGACGGACAGGAGAATCCTCTCTATCAGACCCTGAGTGAGCCTGCAGCATCTCCATCAGACTGAAGGAGAACTTTAAACTCAGTCAGGTTTAATCAGACTGAACCAGCTAAAGCTAAAGTTCAGTCCAGACAGTGAAGCCGCTTCATTCTGCTTTAAAACCTTTAAAACGTTTATACTCAACAGTCCAACATGGAGCCATGCTAACTGAACGCTGTGTTTACTTATATCAAACTGAACCACATCAGATCCACCTTAAATGAAGGTGTCTTACCCTCTTTGGTGTAGAGTGAGATCTCCACCTTAAAGGTGCTATGAGGAGAATCTATTACTGCGAACGTAAAGACTCTGCTACCCATGAGCACGTGCGGTGACTGTCATAATGCTGCGTTCCAGTTGAAGTCTGAAAAAAACATGCTGATCTACCAGGCTATTGTTAGCTGTTGTTAGCACGCCCTGTGTTGTTGTATGAAGAATGTGATTATCACTATGGCAGCATTTTTGTAAATATAAGTCTAACAATACTATGTATACAGCTGATCTAGAGCCACACACCCCAGTCAGAAGTGACAATAAATGGATTATTACAGGAGCTAAATAACTGTTCACACTGGGGGCATCCATCTTCCATTGTCAACTCGGGGGTGGCGAGGTTTCACCAAGTTCCCAGTAGGAAATTCCGACTTCGGGAAAAGTTCCAGTTGCAGTTTCCTACTCGGAACTTGGAAATTCCTACTTCTGACTACAACTGGAACGCACCAAAAGACATGACCCAAGCCAAAGCGTGTGTTTGTTGTGATGCTAATGAATGCAGCTCAGACCTTCCTCAGAACTCTGCATTGCTTTACAACTTCTTTTTTCAACAACTTACAGGATGCAAAGCCACGAGGTAATGTATCTCTTTCTAGTTACGTAGCGGTAGTTTTTGATGTGTGACAACAAGCAATTTTTGGAAAACTTAGCATTGTAGTTTTGTAGCCGGCTATATATGGCTACTTACAGCCCGGTGCTCTAAGACGTGTCTGAATAATATAAATTTGCTCTAGTTTTAATTGTCTTGTTCCTGAAGTTGAGTATCCAGGCCAGTCCAGCCCTGTCCGACCCGACCGTGAAGCTAAGGAATAGCATTTATAGCTAACCTATTTAGATGCTATGAACTCATCTTAAAGTGTGTATTTCCATCAGGCATATATCTAAAAGGGAGACTTTTTTGTAATTACTTAGAAACTCCTCACAGTCCCTTTAAATGAAGGTGTCTTACCTTCTTTGGTGTAGAGCGAGATCTCCACCTTCCTCTCCTCGGCCCCCAGCAGGGCTTTGGCCATCTGGGCGACGGCGGGCCTCTTGGTGTGCGGCCCGTACAGGAAGCTGCAGGTGCACGGCTGCTGCATGACCTCGGCCCGGCTGTAGCCGCACATCACGCAGAACGCATCGTTACAGAAGATGATGGCGCAGTTCTCCACCTGAGCGTTGGCGATGATGAACTTGCGATCTGAAGGAGACAAACACACACGATCAACGACGGAGAGAGAGAGCGGGGAAGACCAGGAGGGGGAGGAGCCACAGGGCAGAGACCCAACCATCCCCACCACCATGGCCGAGAGACCAGCAGAGCCTGACACAGCATCAGAGACCACGTCAGATATTAGATATCAGAGATATTAACATTATTTTTCCATGGTTGATACATCTATAGTAACTATTTTTATCACCTTATAGACATGAGGACCCTCCTGAAAACCAGATGTAGCATCTCAAGAGGCTAACCTCTAATAAATCAGACGACAGGTCTATGGTTCATGGATCTGTCTCTAACTTTAGTTCTTACTTTAGTCCACTTGTCTCCTCTTACCTCCCTTCCTTCTCTAACTTTAGCTCTTACTTTAGTCCACTTGTCTCCCTCACACCAACACAGCATGGTGTGGATTTGCTGTTCATCATGAGACTGGGATCCACATTCAAGATTTCCTACTGCTTAACAGAAGGTTTTTTCTTGAGCCATGATGGAGGGATTCATGATTGGCTATTTGGATTCATGTTGGGCGGATTTATTTATCACTGAATCATCGACAAAGAGACAGAAACTCAGAGTAAAGTTTTTTTTACCTATCTCCTGAGGAATCACATATTTATTCATAAAAAAACCCTGTAACAAAATTTAACTCAGTGTGAAATCTACTTGAGTATGTCCTGTATGACTCCTGTAAATCTACTTGAGTATGTCCTGTATGTCTCCTGTAAATCTACTTGAGTATGTCCTGTATGTCTCCTGTAAATCTACTTGAGTATGTCCTGTATGTCTCCTGTAAATCTACTTGAGTATGTCCTGTATGTCTCCTGTAAATCTACTTGAGTATGTCCTGTATGTCTCCTGTAAATCTACTTGAGTATGTCCTGTATGTCTCCTGTAAATCTACTTGAGTATGTCCTGTATGTCTCCTGTAAATCTACTTGAGTATGTCCTGTATGTCTCCTGTAAATCTACTTGAGTATGTCCTGTATGTCTCCTGTAAATCTACTTGAGTATGTCCTGTATGACTCCTGTAAATCTACTTGAGTATGTCCTGTATGTCTCCTGTAAATCTACTTGAGTATGTCCTGTATGACTCCTGTAAATCTACTTGAGTATGTCCTGTATGACTCCTGTAAATCTACTTGAGTATGTCCTGTATGTCTCCTGTAAATCTACTTGAGTATGTCCTGTATGACTCCTGTAAATCTACTTGAGTATGTCTTGTATGACTCCTGTAAATCTACTTGAGTATGTCCTGTATGTCTCCTGTAAATCTACTTGAGTATGTCCTGTATGACTCCTGTAAATCTACTTGAGTATGTCCTGTATGACTCCTGTAAATCTACTTGAGTATGTCCTGTATGACTCCTGTAAATCTACTTGAGTATGTCCTGACTCCTGTAAATCTACTTGAGTATGTCCTGTATGACTCTGCTCATAATCTATGTCCTGAGTATGTCCTGTATGTCTCCTGTAAATCTACTTGAGTATGTCCTGTATGTCTCCTGTAAATCTACTTGAGTATGTCCTGTATGACTTCTGTAAATCTACTTGAGTATGTCCTGTATGACTCCTGTAAAATCTTGAGTATGTATGTCCTTATGTAAATCTACTTGAGTATGTCCTGTATGTCTCCTGTAAATCTACTTGAGTATGTCCTGTATGACTCCTGTAAATCTACTGAGTATGATCTGTAATAAACTTTGAGTCCTGTATGTCTCCTGTAAATCTACTTGAGTATGTCCTGTATGTCTAACATACTTGAGTATGTCCTGTATGTCTCCTGTAAATCTACTTGAGTATGTCCTGTATGTCTCCTGTAAATCTACTTGGTATGTCCTGTATGTCTCCTGTATGACTCCTCTACTTGAGTATGTCCTGTATGTCTCCTGTAAATCTACTTGAGTATGTCCTGTATGTCTCCTGTAAATCTACTTGAGTATGTCCTGGTATGTCTGTATGTCTCCTGTAAATCTACTTGAGTATGTCCTGTGTCTCCTGTAAATCTACTTGAGTATGTCCAATCAGCTACTTGAGTATGTCTGTATGTCTCCTGTAAATCTACTTGAGTATGTCCTGTATGATCCTGTAAATCTACTTGAGTATGTCCTGTATGACTCCTGTAAATCTACTTGAGTATGTCCTGTATGTCTCCTGTAAATCTACTTGAGTATGTCCTGTATGTCTCCTGTAAATCTCTTGAGTATGTCCTGTATGTCTCCTGTAAATCTACTTGAGTATGTCCATGTATGTAAATCTACTTGAGTATGTCCTGTATGTCTCCTGTAAATCTACTTGAGTATGTCCTGTATGTCTCCTGTAAATCTACTGTTGAGTATGTCCTGTATGTCTCCTGTAAAAACTTGAGTATGTCTCCTGTAAATCTTGAGTATGTCCTTTATGTCCTGTAAATCTACTTGAGTATGTCTCCTGAGTATGTCCCTGTAAATCTACTTGAGTATGTCCTGTATGACTGTAAATCTACTTGAGTATGTCCTGTATGTCTCCTGTAAATCTACTTGAGATTTGACTCTGTAAACCTTGAGTATGTCCCAGAGTGTTCCTGTAAATCTACTTGAGTATGTCCTGTATGTCTCCTGTCTTCAAATCTACTTGAGTATGTCCTGTATGTCTCCTGTAGATCTTTTGAGTATGTCCTGTATGTCTCCTGTAAATCTACTTGAGTATGTCCTGAATGTAACTCCTGTAAATCTACTTGAGTATGTCCTGTATGACTCCTGTAAATCTACTTGAGTATGTCCTGTATGCCTGTAAATCTCTATGTCCTGTAAACAGCTTCCTTTAGTCTCCTGTAAATCTCCTTGAGTATCCTGAGTATGTCCTGTATGTCTCCTGTAATCAGTCCTGTATGTCTCTTGTCCATGTGCTATGTATATTATGTATGTCTCCTGTAGATCTACTGTTCCTGTATCTGTATGTCTCTGTATGTCTCTGTGAGTATGTCCTGTGTACTTCTGTATGTCTACTTGAGTATGTCTCAAGACTGTCTACTGTATATCCTGTATGTCTCCTGTAAATCTACTTGAGTATGCTTGTTGAGTACATGGACATTAATCTGAATCTGACTCACACTAAATCATATTTATTCCAGTCTGTTTTCAGCTCTGCTTCTGTTTAATTAAAGTGATCATTCTCTCCTATGGTCAACTTTGACTTTGTTCATCTTAGCTAATTCTCTTCTATTGTCCATGGCTTTGCTCTGAGCTTTTACAGATGTATTAAATATAAATATAATAAAGAATAATCTGATAATAAACTTTATTCTGAATATTTCACCCACACATTAGTTTAATAAAGATCTAACATGGATCTGGAAACAGTTTTAAACCTTTTAGAGATGAGTCTGCAGTTCCCCGGGGAATAATTTCACTAATCAGACTTTTAAAGGACCTATTGACCCCTCTGCTGCCCAGAGGGTCAGGGGTCGTGGGTTAAAGGCTGTCCATCCTCAGGATTATCTGCTGAAGGGTTTTATCAGGTGGTAAAAATGATTTTTAAATCAGATCTCAGTGTGAATTAATAGATAAATGCTGTTCTTCTGTTTCTATGTGGACGACCAATCAGCTTACTTCAGGAAGGATGACATCATAGCCCCGCCCCTAAAGAGCACCCTGTGACCCCGCCCACCTGGAGGACCGCGCACGCCTTAGCTGTGTCTGAAATCGTTCCCTATGACGGATATAGTGCACTTTATAGTGTGTTCGCCGTTTCGTAGTGTTTGAATTCTCAGCAGTTAATTTCATTCACAATGTAGTTCACTACAAAATACCCACAATGCACAGCAATGTGAGTGTACATACAATGTACCCTATATAGTACTCCTGTATACCACAATGCAATGCGGTCGTGTTTTTCCATAGAAGAAGAGAAAGAGGGCTGTTAGAAGATGCTTTCATTCATAAATGTAAAAACATTGAAGTATCTTCGTAGCTCTTTTACGTCTTTATTGTCCGTAAACAGCTTCAACATTTAGAACTTAACCTCCTGAGTGCCCGGTTTGTTTACGTGATTTTTGGCGTGTCCACTTCTGTAACAGTAATATCGGTTCATCTACTGATGCTATGATGTTTAGAATATTTTAGAGTCTGAAATCTCGTTTGGTCATTCCCTCTGTCAGGGCTGTTCAATTAGAAATTCAGTCGGACAGATTTTCAGACATAGACATGAGCTGGGCTGGACATTTTTACAGACAGTGAGCAAAGTTAACCACGTAAAAGAAACACAAACAGATAACAAACACACTGGATGTTTATTCATTTAAAGCCACATCCAAAAGAGCATAAACTAAATAAAGAGCAGCACTTAAACTAAACTTCTTCTGTAATACTGTTTCTTTAAATTTTACACTTCAGAAAACTTGAACACGTTATGACGTGTCAATACAGGCACATGTTAAGGTGCATATGAATATAAAAAAGTGCAGATTAAAAACATCTTTTGGCCAAATTCAAAAGTACATTAAAATAACTTTCTTAACAGCAACCTTTCAGAACATGATGCATTCAATGTCTGTAATAATGTTGGAGTTTTTGTAAAGCCTTGACAGTGTTTGTAAAAGTTTTTCTTGCCAGATCTGAGTAAAAATCATGTTGATTTTGGGCCGTATGTGGCCTGCGGGCCGCTGATTGAATAGGGCTGTACAATGTAGTCCACTATTTCATTTACACTACAGAGGGAACAGTGAGTGAGCGAATGAGTGAATGGCTGTGTCCAAAATGGCATACTACCGTCCTACTCAGACTAAGTGTGACGTCAAAATGAGTATGTAGTGTGTTCACATTAGATAGTATGAAAAGATTGAGTGTGTGAGAAATACCAGGATGTATACTATATCGGAGAAAATTTAAGTATGTGAGGTGGGCATGCTACTCACACACATCGGCCCATAATGCATTGCGCCAGGCAAGACCGACCAGCATTCAGCTAAAAATCAGCCACGAGCAAACTTCCTGTTTTCAAAATAAAAGCATCTTTTATTATCTCCTTTAAGTTCTTTAACGCTTTATTAAATTGGGCTCTTGTTTTGAAGTTTCTTCGATAGCATGATGGCGCACAGCGGAATGTCCGAAATGCTGAAATGAAATTTGAATCCGTGCGTTTTATGGCTCAAATGAGCACATGTTGGTATTCTACGTGGTGACTTTCTCTCCTAAAATGCTCTCTGAACTTTCAAATGTGGTGAATCAACAGAGATATTTGATAGCCTGGTGTGCTTCTGATTTTTGTTGTCGGTTTGAAATGCATCATGGGAAACTGAGTAGCATACTACAGTGTGAACGGTTGGCATCCTAATCATACTTATAGTATGTAGTATACAGTATATACACATGAGTTTGTGGTACGTAGTACGTCAGTATGTCATTTCAGACACAGCCACAGCTTCTGTTCAATGAGCATGCTCCGTGTCTTCTTCTGTGGTTTAATGTCTGCAGCAGCGTCACAGCTCCACCTACAGGCTGACACGCGCTCTACAGTGTCTCCATGTGTCCTATATGTTCAGAAGACAAACTGTTCCTCTGTTCAGTCTCCTCAGGTCTTCAGCTCACAGCTCCATCATTAATTAATATAATTAATATAATTAATGATTAATGTGAGGCTCTGCTGGTCCTCCAGGACCTGCTGCTGTTTCAGGTCCAGCAGCTCAGGAGGTCCAGACTGGGAGGTGGTCTCTGGTTTAGGCTCCATCACTCAGAGGTGGTGTGGACAGTTAGCCCTATAATTATTATATTTAATTATTATCACTCTGACAGTAAACGTGGTCAGAGCTCATAAACCTGTTCTCACAGTCTGAAACATAAATGAGAGAATAAATAAAGATCGTTAAGACTCTTCCTCCGTCTCTGCAGTTTAAACATCAGACCTTTTTTGTCTTTATTTTCAGTTTGAAACATAAACCAGAGAATAAATAAAGATCGTTAAGACTCTTCCTCCGTCTCTGCAGTTTAAACATCAGACCTTTTTTATCTTTATTTTCTGTTTGAGAAACATAAATCAGAGAATAAATAAAGATCGTTAAGACTCTTCCTCTGTCTCTGCAGTTTAAACATCAGACCTTTTTTATCTTTATTTTCAGTTTGAGACACAAACTCATAACTGTTACTGTTACTTTATATTTAGACTTAAAGATTTCACTTAAAGGTTTAACTTCTGTCTGTGCTGAGTTTCCTAAGGAGGGGAAATGTTATTTTTTTTAATGAAATAATGATTATCTGCTGAAGGACTTTTCTTCTTAAACTCATTTTAATGTGATAACACTGGTGCTCACTGTTGATTGAGGGAGGACTTTTTTAACAATAATTTAGAGCATTGCCTTCATATTTAGATTCTTCTTTGTTAGTTTTCTAAATGATGTGGGTCTGATTAATCCACTGTGAAGCCTCCTCTTTAACTTCAGTCTTTATCAGAGACTCTGATGGACGTCTGTAACATCAGGAGGATTTCACCTCTTTATTTAAAGTCCTCTTTTTAATGTGCTCCACTGCATATCTGTTCATTAAATACATTTAATGCACCCTGCTGTTTCACTAATGTAAAAATAAAGATACAAAAAGTGAAAAATCTCCATCATTACATAATCATGTATAGATGCTTTTGGTTATTTTTTGTCAAAACCAAATCAAAAATCAAATAAATGGTTATTTTGTTTTTCTGATTTAAAACTTAAATGGAAAATACACAAAAATAAAAAAACAGATAACCATCTTTTTTTTGCTTTAAAATTAAAATGAGTAAATTATGAAGTCTTT
Organism: Scarus forsteni; assembly: GCA_036419115.1. Classification (NCBI taxonomy): domain Eukaryota; kingdom Metazoa; phylum Chordata; class Actinopteri; order Labriformes; family Labridae; genus Scarus; species Scarus forsteni. The sequence goes on from JAZDUH010000396.1 coordinate 232,423, forward strand.
CTTGGTTTTTGAAAAGCAGCAGCTGATTTTATTTTCCAAACCAACAAAAGCAGAATCAGAGGAGAATGTTTTTAGGTT